>VKOC01002668.1:0-42203 GCA_009364415.1 Spea multiplicata | reverse complement strand
GCCGGCTTGTAATGCTGAGCACCGGAAATGACATCATCTTCTGGCGCTCAGCATTACAAGCCGGCACCGAGACCGAGCTAGAGGGCTCGCAGAGGAGAGGGGGGCGCCAAGCAGGTACTGACAACTTGGTAGGTGACAACCACTCGGCACCCCCCTCTCTCTCTCTTCCGCTTTAAAAAAAAAAAAAAGGGCTTGGGGCGGCAAAGTGCCACCCCTTCAAAAGTGCCGGCCTGGAGCAGTTGCCCCACTCGGCTCCATTGTCGGGCCGACCCTGGCCTCACCTTTTCTTCAGGGGTATCTGCTTAATCATCTTCTAAACTATAAATGTCCAGAAAGGGCACAGTTGTTGTAAACATCAGTTGGCATTCTATTGTTGTGAATTTTACTACCTTAATTTCAATGGTCAAGATTTGGGTCTAACTTACTATGATTTTGTTATTTATGGGAGTCAGAAAGGTTCATTTCAATCATCTACAATAATGTTGTTATTCATGAGCTCCACTTTTGAAGCCGGTTTTGTTAAAATATTACAAACAGCAATTATATTACAACAAGATACATGGACAGTTACCTTCCAATTTCAGATTTGGCATACGTGGGCGTGTGAGCAAATGAGTGCCAAAGCTTGAATAAAGATAATAATCTGTGGTTTATTTTACACAAGCCATAACTTACCTATTAGCATTGATGTAGCGGACATGCCACTTAACCTCCTTTTAAATGGGGCTTAAGGCAACACAGCAATCTTGCTTTCAAATATGAATAGAGCTACCATAAAATAAAAAAACAAAGGTCTTGCTTGAGTGTTTTGGCCAATTCATGAACTAGCATCTGTTTAGTAGTAGTAGTTGTGAGTCAGTAAAAAATGCCCCATGGCTATTTCACAGTATATTTTTCACAATACAACATTTATGCACTTTAATTACGTACCTCTCCCACCCTAAACCATTTCCAGTAGGAGTATTTGAGGCGCTTAAAGTGGTTAAATGAAATGATGAACAGGGAACTCAATTGTGCAGGTTGTTCAGACTGGGAAATCCTGACTACCTGTGATTACTTTTACCTGCCAACAACATGTACCTGGGTATTTTTTTTATCTGGATAATAAACCAATTTTACTAAGCCATGAATGTCCTCCTTTCTGCATTTCCTGAATGCTCACCTTTAAAAAAAGGATGTAACAGACAATGTACTTCATTATTCAATTGTTGATTACAATTTTTTTTCAAATATAATATATTTCAAATTTAATTTTTTTTTGTACTCATGCCCTACGAAATATTTATTAGCTGTATCCCAGATTAGCCAGATACCATAACTTCATACAACCTAATATAACTTTATAATCCAAATGTTTATGTAGTATATTTATTCAGTGTATCACAATTGTTTATTTTCTAATAGATGTAGTCAAATTGCAGATGCTCTAACCATTTTTTGTATCATACATCATGGGTTATGTATATAGCGATGCTAATGTTGGAAAGTGGACCTATCACTATAGTATCCAAGGAAATGGCCACCGCATTTTTACATAATTGTGTTCCTTCCTAAATATTAGTGATTTAAGCTGTTTAAACTGACCAACAACTGACAAGTGAAAGATTCTGAAGAGGAGAGATAAAAATGCAACCCGCATCTTCCTAATAATTCCCTCATTACTCACCTTCCATCTTTGGAGTTTTGACACAGATATATCAGTTGTATGTGAGTGGTAATAAATTGAAGAGAAGACCTGGCTTACATATCTCCAAACACTCCATTTTTTTTTTTTAAACTTCTTTATTACATGGAGAAGACAAAGCATACAAACAGAAAAAACACTGACATTGAGAGACATGGTGGCAGACCAAATGCGTAGTAATGCACAATTCCAAAAAACACATACAGTGCAGGGAAAAACACGTCCTCAATTACAGAACACCGGGTAACAGCACAGATACAACCTGTCTCACAATGAGATTAGAACCCCGGTATGGGGCGAATACCTTTGAGAACCTGAAGACAATACCACTCCGTGGTATTGAACGTTTGAAACAGGGACAACCTGGTGGCGTTATCTAGAGTTGCAATGTATGGGGACCAGCGACTGAAAAGATATTTGACTTTGCTCTCCTTATGAAGGACAGCTTCAAGCCAGTCCATATGAAACAAAAATTGCAGTCGCGACAGAACCAGAGGAAGTGACGGAGGTTGAGGGGCAATCCATTGGGACAATATTGCCCGTTTTGCCACTGCGGAGAGTATGAGCAAGAGAAATTTAGCCCTCGCTGCAGGTAAGGGAATGTGGTCAGGGAATATGCCAAAAACAGCCCACTCAACAGATAGTACAAAACGAATGCCCAGAGTGTCGTTAATGTAGGATTGTAGGGCATCCCAAAATGGGGTAATAGAGCTGCAAGACCACAAGCCGTGCAGAAGATCGGCCTCAGGCAAATGACATTTCAAGCAGCGAGAGTGAACCTCTAAGCCCATTAAAAACCGAAGTTTAGGGGTGACATACGCCCTATGCACAATTTTGAGGAACATTTCACTATAGTCCCTAGAAACCAGGACCCTAGAATTGAACAGATACGCTCGAAGAATCTGGTTTGGAGTTAGATTGGGAAAATCAGCCCTCCAGGAGGGAAGACCTGCGCCATGGGACTCCCAGTCAATGACAGGCCTGAGCAGACTATAGATGGTGGACGTCTTGAACAGTATGGCAGGGGACAATACCGTAACCTGGTCTAAGGGACTGTTAGAATTAGCCCCAGAGAGATGAGGAAGCAGGGTATTAACATAATGACGAATTTGAAAGTAGTGAATAGGGTGAATGTGCACAGTAGGGAATTTAGATTGAAGTTGCAAAAAGGACAACAATTTAGCCCCACGCGGGTGCCTATCATTTTTGTGTACGCCTCTGGTCAAATCTATATAGAGGACTCGAAGATATTTGAATTTTGGTATTTTGATATTGGTTTATACCAACAATAATGCAATTTACCATCAGTAAAGTCACTTACCATGAGTAATAAGCAGTGAGTTAAGGTTCTCATCAGAGCCTGAAAGGGAAAGGATGAAACATATTTACCATAATGCTATATCAAAATAATGTATAATGTATAGATATACTTAACCAACTGAATATATGTATGTATGTACTGATGTGCAATTAGTGTATAAATAAGTCCATGGCTGATTTTCGTGAGAGCCATGCCAGGTTGTGACCCAGTTTCTTTTACTGGCAGCCCAGCTTCTTTTAAAGCCAACGTGGTAAGGGCTGAATTTGCATTGTACATATCTTATGAACATTAGGGTTGAAATACTGTGATAAACATTCCATGTGTTGTTTCTGGGTTAACCATTTTCAAGTGTGAGCGAGGCATTGCCTTGTTATGAAAGAATTAAGAGACTACTTTCTGTCTTGAAATTAGGTCTCATTATTTGTTGGCCAGTGTTGAATGCTAAATTGAGTCTGGAAAAAAAGTTTCACCATTCTCCATGCACAATCTGTTTTTCCCATGTCCTCATTTTGCTTTTGCGAAAATGTCTAAATTGATATGGAAAAAGCTACAATGTATTCTCAGTGACATTTATACTGTGCAGAGATCCTGAGGGAGAATATGCTTTTGTTTTCTTGCAACCATGGCTGATTTTATGGAGGCCTAATTACTTGTTTTCTCGTCGTTCAGCTTTTTAATTTCACATTTGCCAAGAGGTTATCATTTATATTTCATGAATTCATCATCATTGTGGGCTTTATTGTACTCTGACACGCACACCTGCACACAGACAAAACATTAAAATAGGTGCTTTAGAAATAACTGCATTAGAAGTACATACTGCAGAGGGTAGCCATACTGCGAGTAAGAGACTCCTCATAAAAGTTAGGACTAGAGTCCAGATGCCCTTTAGATTGGTGCAATTGATGATATAGCACTTTTACTAACGGTTCTTTTGACTCTTATATAATTGAATTGATTGTATCACACCCAACACATCCTTTATATTTTTTTAATACTAAACAGATCTGATTAAATGGAAATTTGCAGGTCCCCTGCAGCGCTGCGGGGGATCTGGATCTTAGTCTTGTAGTCAGACCTCTATTTGAGGTCTGATTAAACGACCTTGAATATAAGACGAGGGGTAATTTTTTTTTTTTTTTTTTTTTAAAAACTTGTCTTATAATCGAGCAAATACGGCATTTAAGAATGAAGCATATTGGATCCTTAAGCTAGGAGCCTCCTCTTGGCATTTTTCCTATTTTGTTGCATTACACCCTGGAACGAAAATTGAGTTGTTGGGGGTTTGTATCATATGATTTACACAACATGCCTTCTGAAGATGCAAAATATTTTTTTATAGTAAAAGAAATAAGGCAAAAACAGAAAACATGAGCGTGCATAACTATTCCCCCCACCCCAAAGTCAATAAGTTTCCCAGTCCTCACAGCATGATGCTGCCACCACCATGCTTCTTTGTGAATGGTGTTCTAGGGGTGATAAGCGCTGTTAGAGTTTGTGCCAGTCATAGAGTTTTCCTTGATGCCCAAAAAGCTCATTTTTAGTCTCATCTGACCAGAGTACCTTCTTCCATATGTTTGGGGAGTCTCCCACATGCCTTTTGGTGAACAGCAAAGTGTTTGCTTATTTGTTACTTTAAGTAATAGCTTTTTTTTTTATGCATCACTACAGATATTGAAAAATCTTCCTCAATCACAACCACTTTCTCTAACTTGTCATTTCCCCACAAAATGAAATTATTTGTTGCATCTATAATACTCCGTTCATGTTCTCTTAAGGTGTTTATTGTTTCTCTCACCATGAAATATGCCTGAAGAACAGCCAGACCGCGGGTTTATAGATACAGAGACTAGAGAGAGGTAATTGTGAAAATGAACAGGTACATTTAGGCTGTGATGATAGTTTGATTTTTTTTTTCCAGTAACTATAGGAATGTCTCAGCATTTCACCTTGTTCCTGCATTCAAATAATACGATTTGAGTTATCAGCCAGGGCCTGAATGAGTTTCATGTGCATAGCTTGACCTTGGTCATTAAATTTGGTCATTGCTGCCCTTAGTCCACCACCTTGTTTCTCCAATAACAAACCTAGATCTGTATGACTTTTCATGAAATTGCTCTCTCCAAACACTCATGCAAAGGTATGATTCAGGAACAAATACAGCACAATAATTTAGCAGTCCAAATAATGATACTGCCTGTATCAAAATCTTGGCGACATCCGTTATCACTAAATTGAATACATTTGCATAGCATCATACATGAGTTTGGTCGGGTTCTTTGCTGCCTAACCATGAAATAAACCTATTGTACTGTCCTTGCATATCTGAAGCTCCATCTGTTGCATTTCCAACACAATTGGTTACATCAGTCTCCATGGACTGTGTAACTTAACAAACCAGGTCACAAAGAGCCTTCCCCTTAGTAGAAGTACAATTTACTACTGCTACAAGCTGTCCATGTACCACATCTGTGACATAGTGAATTATAGCGGCACATTGATCGCACACATTTATGCCTTGTGTTGACTTTGCTTGATGAGCGCTGAGATTAGATTCCGTTCAGGGGCGCTCATGTAAGATAAGGGAAAAAACAACAACAACAATAATAGTGTAGAGTATTTACAAAACAAAATAATTATATGGTATCAATTGCACTCACAAAAGTGCCGGAGGTATTCATGTGCTTCTCAAATCAAAATGACGTGTAACTAAAAATAGAAAAAACAACTGATAGTGTGGTATTGTTGGTCAATCCTTTACAATAAAATGTTAAGAAATGCACTCACAAAATTCCATGCACATTCACTTATGTGCAGAAAGTGCTCAGGGAGGGGATATAAGGACCCTTCTGTATTCAGGAGGTGTCTTGCAGATCTTCCAAGTTGGTATTTCAGGGAATGTACTGCAGTTTCCTTCCAGTAGAACCCGATTGATACACACTCTGAACGTAGCAGTAGTATATATTTATCGAGGGAACTATATTAAAAATATCTAAAACAATGATAAATAATAAAAAGAGTCTTTCCTCGACAGGTTTCGCCTCTGTTGGCTTCCTCTTTCCAGTCACCTTTTTAGAGTGCTGAGAATATGCTGATAATGCTAAATATACTTAATATTAAAAATATTTTTGAAATCTGGCCAGCTAAGCTGGTTACCAGTACAAAACAAACACATCAATAATTTAACAGTTTGTCAAAAGGTTTCTCTCTTACCAGCCCACCTTCATGGTCTTCCAAGTAACATAGACAAGGGGCTTTGCTCAGTGAGAGAGATAGTATGATTTAAACCTGGGGCACCTGTGTTCACTGGACCAGCAGTTAACCCATTAGTCCAATATTCTACTTCACCCTGTCATTAGATCAATACACTTTCTTCTCTTGTACCCAAACACTAAATATACTTTTTAATAAAAATCATATTTGGGGAAAAATCCTGTGATCATAGCCACTTTTAAAGGTGCTCCTTCAACTAAGGTGACTCATGTTGTATCATTTTTTCCACCCCACTGCTCCAAGTCACCTAAAAACTGCATTATAAGTTTTACTAAGCCACTGGTGCAGCCTAGCAACAGACCTGCCAGTCAGCCTCCCTGCGTGTTTAGCTTGGAATATTCAGACAGTCGGCCTTTTAGCTAGAAAGGGTTAATTAGAAACAGTTGAGTACTGATGGTACTGATTACTGATGACAGATTTATATGATGTTTACACTAACTAGGAGGGTCTAACAAGCAAGGGAAAGAGCACTTTCAATAAATTCTAAAATATTTCAATCAGTTTTCTTTGAACCTGTGTATACATATGCTACTACTACTGATTTTTTACTCATTACGGAGATTTGAATCAAAACATTTGTTACTGCAAAAAGTTTTGGAAGAAAAAGGTTTATTCAGTGGAACAAATTATTCTTAAATAGGAAGCATTCTTCAATATGAAATCAGAAACTTCAACAGAACTTATGGACCACCACAACCTTTCTAGCACTACATGACCCAATCAAAGTGTTTTAATGACCTAAAATTAATACCTCATCACTGATAAATTTTATAATTTTTTAAAAAGGGCATACCGTTTGTGGGTGCATTGGTTCAATACGACTCTGTTGGTGTATTACTGTGTGACTGGTGCGTCAAAGTACAGCATATCAGGGAGACATGTGCCTGCCAGTGTGTGTATGTAAAAGGTTCTCCTTGGAGAGAAGGGACTATGAAACCAAGGGGAATTATCCCCTAGTAGAGCATGGCAAATTCAGGCCTAAGAATTGAACTGGGTTCCAACCCAACCACCATCTAATATACTGAATGCGTATTGAAATAGTTTAAGTAACACAATACCTTTACTTTTCATTGATCTCTGCACCAAGAAAGTTTTGTCCTCTGAAGTGGTCTACAAATTTAGGAAAAGATTAAATAGTTCAATTTATTCCTACAGTAAATTAAGTGCCAGGAAACAGATAAACAAACACACACCAGGACAGGCTCTGACTGTCACGTCCTCGGGACCCATTGGCCACGGGCGGGGGACCCGATACTACACAGGTAGAAGACCACAACAGGGTGCCTGTGAAAGCACAGCAAGGATTTTTAAATCTGGCTCCAAACAGAAAGCCCCATCTCCAAGCTGCGTCAAGACCACGCCTTCAGACGTCCATCACGTCCACGGCAAAAGCCAGGAGGATTAGCTGCACCCCCAGTGGAAGGAACGGAGACCTGACGGGAGGTAAGGGAACCCTTCCGGGAACTCCTGCATTGACGGGCAACCTTAGATTTGCCCGTCGAGGAGTTCCCGGGATCGACCTTCCTTCCCCGCCTGCCTTGTTCCTGAGCGGAGCAAGAGACGCTGTGAGGGAGCAACTTAAGGGCAGCCTTGCGGGACTGCACGGGAAATCTGCAGTTCAGGTAAGGAGGTGGGCGTGATTGGCCACAAATGCGGTGGGAGCGGGCGGGATTGGCCACAAATGTGGCAGGAGCGGAACACCCACATTGCGGGAGCAGGCAGGATTGGGCAAAAAATCAGCGGGAGGGGGCGGGAGCGGGATTAAAAAAGCAGTCCCGCGCAGGGCTCTACATCCAAGCACACACACCAGAACAGGCTCTGCCAAACCAACACCCACATCAGGACAGTCTAAATTACAACAAAGCATAAAACATGTATATTCCACATTGCTTTGTCGCTGACCCCCTTTTGTATTAATGCCCAGCTAGCCTCCCCTTTATTAATGATTTGTGTGATTCCACCCACCAGCCCCAGTTTAGTATTCATTAATGTAAAGCCCCCACCCAGCCCACCATTGTGTATTGATCCCCCCAGGAAGCCTCCATTTAGCATTGATTAATGTGAATCCCCCACACCCTTGTGTATTGCCCACAGCCAGCCGCCCTATTGAGGTACTCAGGGATGAAGAGGAGCCTCACTGAGGCCAACATGGGCAGCACCCTGGCACGCACGCTGCAATAGTAACATTAGGCGGCCATTGACATATATATATGTCAGCTCAGCTCAAGTGCTTCACCAGCCAGATACCTGTTAAGCTAGTGTGATCCTGATAGGACTACTATTCATGAATTGGCTTGTTTATCAAACATTGTTCGGTACTTTTCTTGCTCAAACAAGATACTGAACTAATTCTTTATGGTAATGCTAATAAAGTCTGTTCCTCCATAGAGTGTCTGACCAGGTGATTATGACTGAGACATTCCATTGTTTTACACAGGCAACATGATAAGCAGTAAAGATGTTTGTCCACTTCATTGGGCTCAGATAACAGAGCTTGAACATGTACAAATGGCTAATGGCAGCTGTATGAACACATATTATGGGGCAAATACTACAACTGTTTTCAATAAGAAAACAGCACAATAACTTGGAAACCTATTTTTAATCTGTTTAATTGTTACACATACATCCACAGCTCCATTACTCTACATGGGCCCTCTAGACCCTCTCACATTTATTTTTTCCATTTCTGAAGAGCAGTATGAATCCGTTTGTGCTTCACTATGGCAAGCTGACCCACCTCATTCGAGCTGCCCTGGTCTTTTTCCGAGACTGGCAATGATGATGTGGCCCTGGAACTTTAAGGCCAATGGCCACCTGATGAAGTAGGTGTGGCCAATGGCTGTATATGCGGGGGCACACACTACGTTTTCATGCTCTTGTAGTGGGCGGCTGGGTTTTCCAGCCACTGTCGGCCACCGGCAGGTAGCAATGTGTCGGAAAGCCCCATCAGTGCTGCTAGAGACAATGTTAGAAACTCATGGCCCAGGTTGGTGTAGTGCGATTCTGATTAGTATCTGATTAATAACTAAAGACACCAAGGCAGTAACCCTAATTTTCATAAACTATATTTAATATGTGTATCCCTACATTAATATATGCAAATATTTTCAATAAGCATTAAGTTTTAGCAATAAATAATTAAAATTAAGAAAATAAATATAGAAAAGAATACTAAAAAAAGTATATAATCTGACTGCATTATTAATAGACTTGTGCATTCATATTCGGGCAAACATTAAAACGAACACGAAGGGTGCGTTTTCATTGGTCAGCTGAATACTGAAGAAACGAACATGGCGGCAAAGCGTATGTGAATACGAAGACACACAACACAAAAAGTCTTCTTGTTTGTGTTCGTCAATCTACTAATCTCCCTGGTCCCTTGCCCATCTAGCCTGCCCTATTTACGCCGCATCGCAGGGGTTAACGGGAGTGAAAATCAGTAGGTTCGCGCGAGGAGTTAAAGGGGCTTCCTCTGGCATCAATTGGTTGATGCAGAATCTACCATGACTCTGTTTCTCATGATTTCTGTGTGCATAGTGCCTTCTAGTGTTTCAGGCATGTATTGCTTGGCCTGGTTCATTTATTTCCTTATTTATGATATATTAAAAAATACTGAGCATCCACCTCTTACAGTACAAGGTTAACGATGGGGGTAATGGGTCAGGGTTTGATATTTGGGATGTTTGTTCAGATGTGCAGATACTGGTATTTTGCATGAACAATTTCATGTATTTACCTTAGGCTAATTTATTTATCTGGTAGAGAGTATAAATTCTCTACCAGCATTGATTGTCAGTCAATGTCCTCCAAAGGAATGCAACAATCCTGGGGTTCATTCTTTCCTATAAGTAGGACTTCAGTCTCGTTGAAAGGCTTAATATTAGGATCAAACCTGTTGCTCAGCTAATGGGAATAGGGTACCCAGATGAAGACAAAGCTGCCACTGGGACAATGGAATCAATGTACAAAGCATACCTCCAAGGTTCCAGGAATTGATTTTAAGTTGCCAGGATTTGTCAAACCCTTCCCTAGACATACTAAACAGTACAAAGTGAACCTGCCTTATACACATGCTTACTACCCTATACAAATGCAAAGTATACAGTGCAGTCATACTACGCAAGTACAAGAAAACAAGACACAATGACCCAGCCATTTACCAATTTGCACACAACCATATAGCCATGCTAACAGTGACACTACGAAATCTACACAATACACATACCTCATAGTCTGAGGTTCTAACTGTAAAAGGCTGTAATGTGCGGCATATTCTCCTCCAACAAGCCAGCAGGAGCTCAAAGAAATAACCACAGCATTTCAAATATCTAAGTACGGTACTAATTTCACACAGTCGAAAAAAATACATAAAAGTATTACAGTATTATACGTTCTTCAACCTAACCAACTGGTATTGTGTTACAAAAGAAATTATGTATGGTCTTTTATGCGTTAGCACCATCGGTTATACATTATAGAAATAGGGAAGTCACCTTGTATTTCCCTTACATAATCTATGGCTGTAACTGTACTTTAGTAATCTTGCTAATACTTATCAGGTGACTGCATCTGGTTACATTAAAGAGAATGGAGAGCAGGAAAGATCAGAGCATTAAATCATCAGTATAATTTCTCTTTATTTTAAGTAGGTCATGCTATGAACCATCTTTATGATCAAATATTCTGCCTGTTATATCAACAGATCACCACATGAGGGCGCATGTCATATGTACTGTCAGTGATCGAAATGTTGTGAACTACTTTATGCATAATTTGGGTTACTCCATTTGGATACAAAAACTATGTATAGATCGTGCAGTAAAGGAGAATATATTACACCATGATGTTTATATGGAGTTATTTTATTTACCTTTGTATTTTCATAATAATGAAGGTACATCGGCCTTACAAGAAATAGTTTTTACTTGTTACGATAAACTAATTGCTATTTCCACAATGTACATAATATAAAAATGTGCAGTTTCTTTTAAAAAAAAATATATTTCTGTGAATTTTTAAATGATTATGTAATCAGCTAATTTTTTAATTTGATGCTAATGTTTGATTGAGCGGGACAATTTTATGATGCAAAAAAACCTGAATTATATTCTTAGAATATTTGCATGCCTGCACCTGCTGTTGATTGCTGAACATAAAACAGACTATAATCTCTAATCTCACATTCTAGTGAACCAAAGAACAGAAAATGAAAATTATGAGTTTAAAATCACAAGCAAACTCATAGATCACATATTGCATACCAAAGGCCAGCTCTTGCACACACGGGTTTTGCCTGTCAATTCTCACCTTGTCATACCCCTTGAATATATGTATTGTATTAAGCACAATAATAATAAAAATAATAATTACATTTTTTAAACTTTTTTCCTGTAATTTTAGATTTTGAATGGATATACATTATAGGAACAACCCAGTGACTCTTGAATGCTATGTGGTAAATGGATGAGGTACATCACAGAAAACGGTCCTAGAGGGCCAGTACTACAAAGGTGGCATAGATTAATTCTGTGGTGCACCACAGGACACACAGGGATTTCCATGGCAAAGCTGTTGCTAACAGCAAGTATAACGGCACTCAGCGAGCACTGGTAAAGGCCATACCAAAGGCCAGCTCTGACACCCAGATTGCACACACAGGTTTTGCCCCAGTGTCCAGATTACACACAGACACAGGTCTTGCCCAGGTTGCATCCAAATTCACACTCGCCCTTGCTTCCACACTTTTGCTTTCTCTTAGACATTCTTGCCCTAACATACAAATACTTTCAAAACAAAAACACTCTCTCGTAATTTATCTCCTATGTCATTATCTCTCCTCTTCCTCATTGTCTGCCCCTTCTCTTTTGATCATCCTCTTTCTTATTATCTCTCCCATTTCTGTTTCTCTCATCTCTCCCTTTTCTCTTTATCTCCTTTCCAGTTTCTATTTATCTCTCCATTTTCTCGTTATCCCTTTCCTTTCTCCTTATACCTCCCTTTTCTCCCTACATATCCCCTTTTTGATCCTCCTCATTATCTCTTCCTCTTTATTACTTCTTCCTAACTCTCCTTTTTCTCTTTATCTCCCCCTTTTTATCTGTTTTTGTTCTCTATATCTCATCACCATTTCACTTTATCTCTCTCCCCCTTTTCTCCAGTTTCTCTTTCCCTATCTCTCCCCTTTCTGATTTTCTGTCTTGCTCTTTATCACTCCTTCTCATTCTCTCAACCTCTCTCTCTTATTCATTATCTCGTTCCTTTCATGTTATCTCTGCAACTATCTCCCCCTGTTCTTTTAATCACTTACCTATGTGTTGTGGTGTGTACAGCTTCACTGCTGAGTGCCAGAATATTACTTACTTCATTACTTCATTACTTCAATATTACTTCCAGAGGCTCAGCATCTAGTGAGGGAGCAGTCAGACAGAAGCCTCTTGCTTCCACTCTTGCTTCAAAGTCAGGGCCACATCAAGGCTGGTGGCGGCAGGGAGCGGAGGTGTCATGACCCTGGTAAGCAGGTCGGGTAGGAGCCCAGTCACAGGGGATACAAGGGGTTCTGTCTGTATCCCACGATGCATGACGGCTAGTGGGATGGTACAGACAGGCGCAATAAAACACAGCACAGGCAGAATACTTTGAAAGGTACTGTATTAACGAAAGTGTCAGGAACAGCAAGTATAGGCAGTAAGTCTCTAGGTAGGAAGCCCACTGGCAGGGCAGGCGGCAGGAAGCCCACTGCAGCAGGGCAGGCGGCAGGAAGCCCACTGGCAGGGCAGGCGGCAGGAAGCCCACAGAGGGTCAGGTACAGGGCCAAAGCAGAGCAGTACAAACACTTTAATGCAAAGACCCTGACTGAACGGCAGGGCAGGTTTATATTGGCCTGGTTCCACTCAGGTAATCAGGCTCCGCTGTACCTGGTAATCTGATTCTGAGGACTCCAGAGGGAGGAGGGTGGCCACTAGGGGTAGCAGATGGACATGACAGCAAAATAATTATGCATGGTCCGGGCTAGCAGGGTGGGATCCTGACAGGAGGAGAGAGTGGTACCGAGCAGTCATCGAAATTTTTTTCATGAACAAGCTGCTCATTCACTAAAAAGTTTTCGCCACCCCTCTCCTCTGCTCCCTGCTACCTGGGCACTTCACATCTATAGTAAAGTTATTACTTTACAAACTTTATAAAGATCTTATGTAAGGGGATATCAGTTCACAAACTGAAGAGTGAAGTGGTGAAGATTAATCTCTTATGACATCTTCAATTAATAAAATTAGCAATTAAATCTGCCTAAATTAACTTTATATTGGTATGGCTGGAAATCTTACCACATCCTATCATATCTAATTATATAACAGTGACCTTATCTATAATGAAAATATAAAGTTATGTAAATACATACTCAGTATAGAAGATATTTATTTTGCCTTATAGTATTAAAAAAATAGCATTATTAGTTAGTTATATGTGTAACTGGATGAGGCTATGTGGGCTTGAGTCCGGTTCAGAAGTAATGTTTGGATTGACCCAGTTTATAAAAAGTAGAAGCAGGTGAGACAAAACTGAGCTGGTGTAAGTTCTTTATCCACCAAAGTAAATTAGTCCTTGCATTTGGTACTTTTAACCTTGCATAATTACCAAGTATGTATGGCCTAGTCCATATCAGATCAACGATTCTGGTCTAGGTCGGTTCTTCCTTGGCTTGGTATACAGCCCAGAAGTAACATGCTATATACCTAGTGCAGAAATCAGAAGTGTTGGTTGAAACTCTGTTACAAATACGATAATATTAGATGAAGAAAAAACATACATTGTTTACTATATTTATAAAGGTCTAGAGTATTTTGTGATATCTTATATATAAATACATGCACATTTTATATAAACATGCAGAAGGCTGATCATAGAATGAGTAAAACATTTATGCAAACCACTGCTTGCCCAGACAAGCACAAATAGAATCTCAAGACTGTAAGCTTGCCAGCAGGACTCCTTCTACCTAATGTATCGGTTTGTTTTAGTCTGACAATTCTCGTCTTCTCATACCCGTTGTATATATGTATTGTATTAAGGGCTACAAAAATTGTTGGCGCTATATAAATAAAAGATAATAATTACATTTTTTAAACTTTTCTCCCCCTGTAATTTTAGATTTTGAATGGATCTACATTATAGGAACAATCCAGACCCTTGTGAGCTATGTGTTAAATAGATGAGGTACTTCACAGAAAATGGTCTTAGAGGGCCAGTACTGTACATAGTACATAGGTGGCATAGGTTAAATTCTGTGGTGCACCACAGGAAACACAAGGATTTCCACGGCAAAGCTGTTGCTAACAGCAAGTATAACGGCACTCAGGGAGCACAATTACACTGGTAGCCTTTTCAAAGCCTTTTGAACTTTGGGCATTCCTTGTCAGCAGTGACTCTCCAGGAACAATTGATCAGTGTGATAGAGACCCTGCACGGTTTGTGCAGGTCATTCTAGGGTCTCAGATATTTCCCCTGCTTATCACACATACTGTTATTATAAAAGCAGAGCTGCAGTGATCAGTAGGCATGGAGAGCAGATTGAGGAGAGGGTGAAACAAGGTTTCTCCCTAATATAAAATAATAAAAATAAATACAGTATTTGCCTGAATATAGGCCGCACCCCCCCCCACAGTTTAAGTCTTTAAAGTAGGGGTGCGGCCTATAATCGGGGTTTAGCGCAGGAGTGCCGGGCAGGCAGCAAGGTTAGGATACAGATCCCCCGCAGTGCTGCAGGGGACCTGTATTCTACTCTCCGATACGCTGAGACAGCCTCCCCTGCCAGCACTTTCCACGGGGGGAGTGCCGGCACGGGAGATTGTCTAAGCGCATCGTGCAGACGTTCACCGGATGCGGCGATGCGCGTAAACAATCTTTGCTGCCGGCACGTCTGCTTGATGTGCTTTATCAATCTCCCTTGCCGGGACTTCCCATGGGGGGAGTGCCGGTAAGGGAGATTGTTAAAGCACATAAAGCAGACGTGCCAGTGCAGGCACCGGAAGTTGTCTACGCGTATTGCGCAGATGTCCCCTGCCGGCCCCGCTAGACACTCGAGAGTCTGCATTGGTAAGTCTGGGGGGAGCATATCTCGGGGGGGGGACAGAGTGTTCAGCGTATCTCGGGGGGGCAGAGTGGCAGCATATCTATTACACTAAGTTGTCTAAATTTTTCTTTAAAAAAGCACCTAACTTTTTGGGTGCGGCCTATAATCGAGCCAATACGGTAATTAAATGTGAATTGTTATGTCATCATGACAAGCTTATGTCATGCTTGACCCAGGGCAGCACCCCAGCTGCCCCCACCCCAATATATATCTGCAGCTGCCATTCTCTGCGCTTAGAGCTGGAATATAACATTGTGTCTTATGAGTCAACTTTCTTTTACTGCAAAAGTCTTTGGGTTGTGTGAAGATAGCCATGTGTTGGATTAATGTGGCCACCTCCTGCCAGAATGGCAGTATGCCTGTGCATTCCCACCATGAGCAGCCTAATGCCTACAGCAGGTTGGTAAGTGGGTAGGGTAACATCTATGCAAAATATCTGAGGCATGGTTCCACCTTGTCATCAGCTTGTAAGATGCTTCTTGTGTGTTAATACTGATAGAAGGTAATCTAAAATATTTGTTCTAGTGTCAAGGGAAGAGAAGGTAAGACAGCTCTGTAATCAAGTATCTCAATAATAATGTGAGATGCTCAGGGTTCTGTGAAGATAGCATGATATAAACTCCTTGTTAGCAAAGAGATCAAGTAGTCTTGGGGAAAGAATCTAACTTCATTAAAAGAAGCAAACAAAGCTAGGGATCAGCGCACACCCAGTAAGTATTGTTTAAAAACACCTATCTAAATATTGGGGGTTCTGTCAAACTATATGGCCATTTATTGCTTAGCCCGCCACTATGTAAAAGTACCCCAAATTCGAAAGTTGTTCGAACATCCGGGTCCTACTCATGTTAATGGAGGCTTTTAATACAAAATTATTACCGGTATATCAATCAAAATCGACTATGTCCTCCTTGAATCCTCCTTGCTTTAAGTTATTGTTGTGGAGGTTTACTTACTCTTCAGTGTAGCTTAACCTCTCTTACTTTTGTTGCAAAAGCTTCAGAGTTACTGTTTTCTTGTTCACCGTTTGTATTCTCACAGTGAATTAAGATCCTTTTGCTTAATTTTTTTTATGCATCACTAGTAATGCAAGTATTGCAAAAATCAAAATATATATTAGTATGTACTTCTTTTCTTTTAAATGACACGGTTTTCCTATACTTTCTTGCGGGAAACATTTTGGCGTCCTTTCTCCACTGCTCTGCCTGTCAATTTCTGACATCACAGAAGGTATGATACCTTCAAGGTCTTATAGTTTAAAGGTACTTTGGTTCCTCATACCCATTAAACAAAACACCTCACTCCCTCGCACCTATGACACATCACTTTCATCACACCTATCACACAAACTCACTCCCCCTCACTGGCCATCACTGTGCATTAAGATCTGCAAAGCTTTTGCTGCTTCTTGCTCATAAGCATGAAATGGCTGTAGGTGCTTAGGCTGCTGTGATTTAATACCTAGAGGAGGCCTTTGGAGAAATGACAGGACTCTGTGTCTAGGTAACTGGGGTATTTCTAAGAGCACTTATTTGGGGATATTTTAAAACGCCCCCCCCTAGGTGAAATAGCACCTCTTAAATACCCCGGTGTACAAGCTCCTTACTGTTTGTGTGATGGTAGCCATCCCTCGATTACTTTATCACAGTAATCTGGTATATTACAGATAGAATTTAAGTCAGTGTATGCGTTTAGGTTGTTGTGTGGTCATACTAACAAAAATGACAGAACATATTCAGAAGATTATAGATTAGGGGTAATAGTGGTTGGTGCCATAATTGAACCAGGTTACCACCCATGACTGTCCTTTTTTCGTGGCTTGTATTGAGAAACACTTAAAATGGTTAAAACAATGTTTTCACGCCATGTGTCTCATTGTATAACAATCACTCTAAATTGCTAAATCTCAGGTGGGACAATGTTGCCTTGCTTAAATCCATGCTTGGCTCAGCATCTGGTTTTTTTTTTCATAACCCCCTCTTCCCATTAAAGCACGGATTGGTAATTTTCTAAAAACAAAACATGGTCATTTGAGGTGAGAATCAGTTCTATGTGAATGACTTAAAGACGAGAATGTGACTTGATTTGCTTCATTATTTGGACACTTTAGCAAAAAATGAATCACTTACTTTATTGATGTATCCACCTGCATAAGCGTTAGTGTTTACTGTGCATGGTTAAAACTATAAAAAACATATAATATATTTTCCAAACTATTTACATTACCACAAACATGGCATATGTTATGAAATGATATGTTATGCACCCACAACTGGGCCAAGCCCGGCATGATTCGGCACATCCTAACCTGGGTGCCAATATGTGTGACGCTGAAAATAAGCATGGAACCCATAGTAATTGCCCTGTTATATATATCATTTTGTTTATCAGCATTTTTTGGGCTGTAAATATAAAACAGTGAGGCAAGACAGGCATGCAATATTTTGCCCTCTTTCATTTAGAAACCTAGAATTTGTCGGGCAGAAAGTTCAGCCCCATCTAATCTGCCAAATGATGTCACAGAAAAGTTTTGTATCATCAAAGAGCTGTCTGTTGTTCTGTGTAAAACTAATGTCAAGTGATTTGCATGCAGCAGAGATGCTGTCTACCCTGATCAGGTCCTATAATGAATTCATATTTTTGTAATGCCCCGCATTTCTGTGCAATGAAACACACATGGCAAATATTTACACACGCAATGTGCCTTTAAATAAACAGATTTTTATTATGGCCACATTCTAGGAAATTTTGTTTTAAAGCCATATATACTTTTGCATAATAACTTTTCTTCCTGTTCTTGTGCTCTCCAAATCTTTATAGCCCCCAATGTTTTACAGCGGTTTCACTCAGAACTTTACACGGCATCAGTGTAAAAAATAACTTTTTTAGTGCAGCCATGTAAGTGGACTCCAGGAGCCAAACACAAATCTCCCACCAGACTGTAGTCTTCCACGATTAACATTGTGAGTGAGTTTTTGCTATTAAGTGCAGTGGTTTTTGCTTAGGAGGAGAAAGAATGCTGCTGATCGGTTATAGACTGATTGCCAGCTTTTCTAAATTTGCAAAAAAGAATTAAAAACAAACATTTTTATTTTCATTAAAAAGGCACACATTAGCTTTTTGTGGAGTAACGCTCCCACTACCCTCACCCAGAATTATGTTGATAGTGATGGGCATAGTGGCTAAAAGGTCTGGCATCATTGCGTACAGCATATTTTCAAGCGTGGGTAAGAGATTTAACTACTTCTAATGTGTATACAACCACATCTATTGGACACATTTACTAATAGGGCAGGAGCTTTTAAGAGGATGATTTTATTTCTGGTACTATTTGATTTAGAATTTATAGGGAAGTACCAGAGTTTCTGTATATATGGGGGTTTTCGGTTGATGAGATGCACTGCGTGCCTTAAACTGCAAATAGCTCATCTTAATTAAAAAAATATATAGATTTCCCTGGGCAAAATGTAAACGGTTTATAGGGATGTCACCTAAATCTAATTAAAGCAAAACTAGGAAAATTGGCCAGGTCTCCTAAAGTTAAAATCCCATCCCCAGCATTTAAGGGGTTAAATCTGAAATGACTTTAAAATATCATTTCGTCTGTACATCTCTCTTAAATCTGTTCATATAAGAGAAGACTGTTTTGCTTACGGAAAACTTTTTCAAAGCTTGGTTAATCCTATCAAGGGTTTTAAAAAAACACTTGCAATTACATTTGTTTTACCCACATCAGAAGTATCCTCTATATTCAGGGTTAACTAGTTATATCTTTCATTAAAGTGATTAATTCCCCTTCAGAGTGGTGTATGTCTGGTTTAATGGGATGATATTGCTGCACTTTAATTTAACATTTGCAATTGCCTGTAATAATTAAAGGGATACTCCAGTGTCCAATGGAGCCAACAAAACAATCAATGCATATGAAAGTACTTTTATATGAATGGTTAAGGAGGAAGCTGCAGATTCCCACCTTCTTTTTAGTCCACATTTGGTCTGACATTTCACTCAACTGATTGGTTGCTTGAATGGTTTTCTGAAATTTCTGTGGAAATAACCAATTTTTTGTATCCACATTGCATGAAAAATTATGAATGTGTCAAAAAGTAAATTATTACAGAATTGTTTCAGGGCCATGTCTGTACATTGTGCAGTACTAGGAATCTCATGTGTAACGTTGGATTTAGTTATAAAAAACACGGTAATACTTTTTATTATACAGTGGCACGAAAAAGTATCTCTCATGCTCCCGAAATGTTTCCCACTTCCGCATCTTCTTGTTCTTCATGTTTTCATCTACCTTCTGTCTTTCATCTTTTCTCCTTCTCTCCTTTATTGCTTATCTTCTCTCTTGTATCGCGCTTCTAGAAAGAAGATGAAAGACAGAAGGTAGAAGATGAAGGACAGCGTGACAGAGAGAATGATTGAGAATAAGAACAAGTGAGAGAGTGAATGTGGGTACCGGGGCTTGATTTGCGTTCCTGAATTAAAAATGCCTTTCATTTTTCTGCCGAACCGGATGGGCAGGGAACAAAATGAATTGCCCAAAATCGTCTGAATTGTTTTTGGCCCATTTACACATGTCTAATGGCAACCACTAGGCTAATCACTTCAACAAAAGCTAATTGGAATCAGGAGTTAACAAACCTAAGGTCCAATGAATAAAATGGAATTGGAGGTGTGTTTTAGAGCTACTTAAAAAAAACACAAGACATTTTGAGTTTACTATTCTCAATGAGCATCTGCTGATGTAAACCATCCAAAGGGTTCATTTACTTTATGATATATATTATATATAATTATATATATATATATACGCGTGTGTGTTTTCAGATATGGTTATTTAGTTTTATTCCCATTAGCTTATTCCCATTAGCTTATTTCTACTCCATGAGCCACATTACATATAAAAATACCAATGACTTCTCTTCCCTTAAATTTAAGACTTCTTAAAGCAATGTACCAGGATAATCCAGTCTCATTGTTTTGCATAATTTGTTTTACTTAATTTCTCCTTTTTATTTGAAGAAAAGCCTATATTTTTGTATGATATTTGCCTCGGTTCTGGCAAGCTGCCACTACTTTCAATATAACCAAGTTCAACAATTACAATACTTAAAAAAAACTTGCAATCTTTTACTTATAAGCACTATTTTTTTAAATAACCCATACCTTTTTCTGCAGCTTTGCATTATTTAACAATCATCTTAAGCTCAGAAATCTCCCCCTTTATTCAAGAGCAGATGTTTGGAAAGCTTTGAATAACTTATACTGCTCTTGATTTTTATTTTTTGCTTCTAGGTAAATAGCACAATGCATTCATGTTTAATGGCTTCATGGATTGAAATATTGATTAAAAAAATAATGGCCTGATTGTTGTCTAAATTTTGAAACAAATAAAAAAAATATATGCAGATACAATGGAAGTGATTTTCCTAGCAGATAAGGATATGTTAAAAAATATTTGACTGGTCTAGAAGAACAGCCCCTTTTTCTGAGCTAAGTAGCACTGTTTTTTTCTTAACTCCCATGGGTTACCTTTGCATAGCTGGTGAGCTTCTGTGGTTTAGCTTTTGGGATTTTAATGTTGTTCATTTGTTTATTTGTGCTAACTTTGGCAAGATTTCATGTCATTGCTATCACTCAATAACTTTGGTTTGAGCACAGACATAACCCAAGTCAGTGTGCATGTAGACCCTAACTGCAGTGGAATATTCATGGTTAATGATCCAACTCCTTGACTGATCGCAAATATGCAGTCAGTCAAAGATTTTTTTGTGACCACTGGAAAAAAAATTACACATTGGGTAAAGATTACTCCAAACACCAGTACACCACATAGAGACCCCCAGATGCTGAAGTTATGGATATGTTTTTTAACAAGCATCCCAAAGCCCAGACTTACTTAAACCTCTTTGCGTTTCAAGTCTTCTGACCTGCTAAACAATGTTGGAAACTTTTGTGACTTGCTAAAAAGCTAAAAGTTTATCTCAGGACACTTGCTTTGTTTTTCTATATAGACCGTTTTGGATGTTCACTTTGCATGACTTTAGTGCACCTTTGGTAAAGTTACTATGGAACTCCTTTACCTTGTCATCCAAAACTGGTTGGGGGTGATCTAGTAGCTAGTTGATATAGAAATGATGTGCACGCTGTGTTATTTAAAGCCAACAAGGCTGATGGTTAGTACTTTAAATGGACATGCTCCAGTTAGTAGCAGCCATAATTAAAATACTGATCAATCTTGTTCTGGCCAAAATAAAATGGGTCATCCCTTGTATTTTCCTAGCTGAAGTGGTATATGTGGGCAAAGAGGCCATGTAACCCTTTCTTGGCTTTATCTGAATGAACAAGTCTACGAAACAGCAAAAAAAACAACCATTCCATTCTAGTCCATGAAAAGAGTTAGCACCCCATAAGGTCACCTAATGGTTGAGACAATCATGGCTGGTGAGCTGACCATTTTGAAATAATATAATAGAGTGATATTAAAGCGGTGTGTGATATCATGGGTTCATGAGGGTCATTCTGTTTTTTGTCTAGCTCATATTGATTGTGAGCTAGAGACAATTAAGATGGTTTTGTGATGTGTACAATTGTGTTAATTTAATTTTATTTTTATAGTACATGGGCCAACAATAAGTTAAAATTAGGTCAAATTTATTAAAGTTTGTTTTTCTCCTTCGTTGACTCTGAAACATATAGTGGTACATTGCATGATGGTATATTTCTAGTCATCTGAAGCATGCAAGATTGATGAGTGAAGTCTTTCATCCATGGTCAATAATCATATACAGCAAAACACTGATTAATCCTCCTGACTTTGCAGAAGATGATACAGAGAAAAAAAACTTTGATGCATCTATTTAGAAACCAAACGAGTTTCAGATTTCCTGAACTGCTTAATCAGTGAAAACGGGAGCTGCCAACGGCTTTTTTTCTACCTCTATTGCCTACTCCCTTCAGAAACCTAAGATGCTTGTCCAAACCCTAGGGACTTGTGCAATTTGAAAGCATCCATTAAACACTATCCCAGGCAGAGTAGAGCTGCAGGAATCAAAGAGCATATAATCGCTCTTCTTATTTATTAACCCCTTCTTTGGATTGACAGAGATATTATATAATGTATGATGCTTTTTGAAAACATTGTTTTTTTTTTAAGGCAATTTGGAAAATAAAACATTTTTAATCAGTTTGGTACAAATTAAGAAATAAGATAGGGATCATTGTTACATATTTTCTTTGCTTAATATAACCAGTCACCTCCGACAATATATATCATATTGGTCTTTCATACAGATGCTGCTACAACTCAATGAGGAGGACAGTGCTATACTATATAGCAAATGAAACATTGTAGAACACTTTATGAACCAGGGGCATAACACAAAATTATAGTGTTTCCCCTCTAGCGTAATTTAGAGCACTGTGCCACATAAACTACGGTACTCTTTACCAAGGGCACATGCCAGTTATATACTTATGATTGTAACAGTGTTCGCTTCTCACATTGGTTCGTAACATGATGGATGAGGCCAAGTAACAATTTCCATGCTTAATATAATATATAATCTTAAGGTGTGGCCTGTTGTCTTCCTATTAGAGACAATTATTATTACAAGCTAAAAAACTAGTAAACACCCTATTCTACCTAATTAAAAGTCGAGTGCTATCTCATAAATGTATTCTCTTTTTGTAAGATTATGTTTGATTTGTTTATTGAAATATAACATAAAGCTATTTTCAGTCACGTTTTGTCAGTGTGCCTTCTTTGTGTTCTTGGCTATACTGGTCAGGCTTTTGAAAAAATGTTGGGGTCTTCAACGGGCTACTTTTCAATGGGCCAGTTACAAAGGAGATCTCTCAGCTCCCCAACCAGCCTATTTACAATATGGATGACCATGCCTAGCTAGCACAACCTCCGTAGAACACTATACTGGCCCCATGCATCTTTAAGAGGCAGATCGTATGACATTATATCCTTCTGCTCTGGAATGAGGGCCACTGCCACTGTGGAGGTGACTAGTTAAAATATTGCTGAAAATGATAGTAGCAAAAGAGGGACAGACCACAAGTAGCTGGTTCCTCTAGCAGCACCTTGATTACTTAATCATCTGTATGATTGACTCTCCCAAACATATCTTCATTGAAACTACTTAAGTAACTACACCAACTTCTCTTTCACAGGTAAGGGTTTAGCTATTTCCATGCAATATGGAATATATCAATGGAATTTTAACAGGTTTGTCTCTCACAGGCAAACTCAAACAAGTTGGCCAGACTTTCTTCTTTCAGCACAACCTGAAGATAGAGTCAAGTCTACTGAGATGGTAAACATACATTACAAGACGACAGCAGTAGGCTTTGCAGTAAATGCACCTCAACTACCAGTCACTTCCACAAGCCTCATCAATGACACTTTGCCAATCAATCTTTTGATTATATATATATATAGCACTAATATACTATGCAGTCCTTGTTACTCATCTTTAACTTTATTACGAACTAACCTGGCAGAGACAAACTGAAACAATAGACAGAGAGGACTCTCTGCTCCACTCAGTCATCACAATAATATAATGTAATATATTTATAACATTATAAAATTATATTTTTGTAATATATCTGACACTAGTAATAAAAAAAATAATAGAGATCTTATCTCTTAACCATTTTTTTTCTGAAATAATAATAATAAAATATTATTTATTTAGGTATGTCTGTTAGTAGCTTTCAGATACACAATTTTGCAATGTTCATATAGTTACATCCAGGAATTAAAACCACAGCATCTGTTGTTGATTAACACCAATGCAAGTGGGTGAAAGTTGGACTGCTGACTTTGTGTAAAGTGTTCATTTCCTCCCAAAAGAGAGGTGGCAAAAATACACTACTAATTAATAATGCTCTATGACATTACGTGGGCCTGCCCTTTATGGGAGCTCATTATAACTTTATTCTATGAATGTCAAGCACCATGACAAGCTGTTGAAAACATGTGTATGTTGGAACGGCCTTTTAATAGTAAGCTTGCTGTCCTCTCTGACAAGTGACTCATTAGCTGTACTATCCAGTCATTTGGAATTAGGACAATAGCTGATTCAAACTTGGCCCTGCTGTATAATTGATTCATGTGTCATATAACAAATATTGGTTCATATTTGTTATTAAGGGCCATAGCCAATAGTGCCAAAGCCTTCGACTGCTGGAAGGTAATGCCAGAGGTGTGCCCATACCCTCTATCACAATGATAAAGCTATCTAGCCAAGTCTACCACTTTCAGTTAATAACACAGTCTGAGATACATATTAGTTTTGTTGTTCTGCTACACTTCAGCAAATACAATATAACTGCCAACAAGACACATAACATTGGGTTTTTAATGATCTGTATTAGATAGCCAAGTCGTTTAGATTTGCAAAAATACAAGGGGTACCAAAAACATCAAGGCTCTGCTAGTTTAAGCGTTTTTTAACGCTTTGGAGTCTGTTGATCATCCCAAGGCCCCTCTAAATTGCTTAGATTTTATTCACCAGTTTAGGTATTCACTGGCAACTATTCATTCGGCAACTTGAAAAGATGACTCTGTGGCCTTGACCATGCTCCATTTCACTGACCAAGGGCTGCAGTTGGAGAAATGACTTCATGTGTTGCTTCTTCCCAAAAGGTTCTGCACAGCAATCAAAGTGAAGTGATCGCAGACTAAAGTCCACAGGGAGACAAACATTAGGAATATGAGGGAAATAAAGTCAGTAGAAAGAATAAAATATAGAAAACTAGAAGATTGGGGTAGAATGAAAAATGTATGAGGGGAGAACAAAAGAGAGATAACGGTAATAAGGATGCAAGAGAACTGAATTAGAAACAGGGCTTTCCCAGAGTATTTGGCACCCGGGGCAGATCCTGTATGTGGCACCCACACAAAAAATTAATGGGGGAAGAATATTTATTTCACAGGTTTGTAAACTATGTCAACTTGAAAAAACTAAATTAACTTAAAAATACATTAAATACGTTTAAGTAAATAACATTTACTGAAAAGATATGGTACAGCATAACTCTCATCACTATATGCTGAGCCAGACATTGATGGTAGTGCAGCATAACCCTTATCACTATACGCTAAGCCTGACATTGATGTGGTAGGCCTCTGCCCCATTTGTCCTGGCAAAATGCCTCCAGGTCATGCAAAGTCTTTGGTTGTCTTGCATGAACTGCACATTTGAGATCTCCCCAGAGTGGTTTTATGATATTAAGGTCAGGAAACTGGGATGGCCAGTCCAGAACCTTCACCTTTTTCTGTTGTAACCTTTGAAGGGTCAACTTGGCATTATCCTTAGTGTTATTCTTGTGCTGGAAAGTCCAAGAGCCTCCCATGCGCAGTTTTCGTGCGGAAAAATGCAAATTGTCTGCCAGTATTTTCTGATAACATGCTGCGTTCATCTTGCCATCAATTTTCACAAGATTCCCTGTACCCTGAGCTCACGCACTCCCAAAACATCAGTGAGCCACCACCATGCTTCACAGTGGGGATGGTATTCTTTCCGCTATAGGCCTTGTTAACTCCTCTCCAAGCATAGCTCTTACGGTTGTGACCATAAAGCTCTAATTTGGTCTTGTCACTCCAAATTAGAGCCCTGCGCGGGACTGCTTTTTTAATCCCGCTCCTGCCCGCTCCTGCTGATTTTTTTGCCCAATCCCGCCCGCTCCCGCAATGTGGGTGTTCCACTCCCGCCACATTTGTGGTCAATCACGCCCACCTCCTTACCTGAACTGCAGATTTCCCGCGCAGTCCCACAAGACTGCCCTCGAGTTGCTCCCTCACAGCATCTCTTCTCTTGCTCCGCCCAGGAACAAGGCGGAGTCACGGGAAGTGATGTCACATCATGTGACTCCACTTTTTCCCAGGGCGGAGCAGGAGAGGAGACACTGTAAGGGAGCAGCACGAAGGCAGCCCTTGCGGGACTGCGCAGGATTACCGGATCCCACAGGTACAGTGCCTGACCGCCCGCTCCCTCCCGCAACACCAGGAACACCGCCTGCAAGTTTTTTGGCAGGACCTGCCTCCCAAAGCAGTCCTCTAATCCAAATGACGAGACCAGTGCTGGAAACTGTGAGGCTTGTCAAGGTATTGTCGGGCATATTGTAACCATACTTTTGTGTGGCGTTTGCTCAGAAAAGGCTTGTTTATGGCTGAAATCTTTCTTGGTCTACCTGACCTTGGCTTGGTACCAAGAGATCCCTGAATTTTCCATTTCTCAATAAGTGATTGAACAGCACTGACTGGCATTTTAAAGGCTTTGGATATGTTTTTGTATCCTTTTCCATCTTTATAAAGTTCCATTACCTTGTTATGCAGGTTCTTTTCTGCTCCCCTTGGCTCAGTATCTAGCCTGCTCAGTGCATCCATGTGAGAGCTAAAAACTCATTGACTATTTATACACAGACACTAATTACAATTTAAAAAACACAGGTGTGGCAAATTAACCTTTAATTGCCATTTTAACCTACGTATGTCTCTTTATGTGTCTGTAACAAGGTCAAACATTCAAGAGTATGTAAACTTTTCATCAGGGCCATTTGGGTGATACCTGTTATGATTATAATTTAAAAAAGGAACCAACAACTATGTAATGATAAATGGCTTCATATAAAAGATATTTTTTTACATGATCAGTCATATTTTCAAAATCAATGCCAACAGAATTTTTGCCAGCAAGCATTCTGAGCTCCTATATCAGCACAGAAGTGTGGGTTCCAAGGAACTCTCCCTGGTAGTGGCTTATTTTGGGCAGCAGGTCGAGGGGACAATTGTCAAGCACCGACCTTCAAAGTATGCAACTTTCGGAGATGGATCCCTGGGATACAACACCATAAAGCAGCGATTTGCACAAAGAAGATATGCTATTGCAAGAGGTGACCCCTGGGCAAGGTCGGTCCAGGGCCAAAAATGCATCAATGATACATCCTACTCTTGGAAGGAATTCAGTAATCAAGCTGTAAAGTCTTTCAAAGGGTTAATTCAAACTTTCAATTTCTCTAGATCAGCCTAGAGGGAAATGTGAAGTGATGATGCTTTTGTGGGCTGGGGCTTCACTAAGCACTTTACAAAGACAAAAAAAACAGTAGGCTGGGTTTCCACAAGCCTGCTGTCCTTCCGAGCAATCATACTCTGCTTCCAGTCTGGGCTTCTTCTCCCCTGCTATCCGCCTGCCAGAGAAGCTTTCTACATGCATGTCGCTGTCCAACTCTAGTGTGTTCCTGTTAAACGAGGTAACTCTTATCAACATCTGGGGTTTTTTATGGTCTGGCAGCTCCATGTAGGGTATGTGGAGCAATACCTGCTGAGAAAAATAACACAAGTTTCAGGGGCAGAAAAATACTACTGTAATTACAAGATTCTTTTTTTTTTAAATTGAAAATCATATGAAAATAACCTTGGGTTTATCTTGGTGCTCCCGCCTTGTTGGATAAATAAGTAGTGATCTCATTTGTCCACAGAGAAGTATTTATTTTTATAAGTGTTTGGGTTGTACGGTTAGCTTTGTAATGATGGAATATTATGTTGCATTCGTGTTATATTGTGTTGGAAGAGGGTCATGGGAGTAGCATCCCAGTAAAATCTATAATATAGAAGTGTTACAAAGGGTCTGATACAGCTTATTATGGCATCCACTCTCATCATAGTAAGAATGCATGGATATTGGGGTAGAGTTTACCACTGACTTGGCATGATGGGAGTGGTAGCCTGCAACAACTGGAATGCTAGAGGTGTCTTATATGTGCTATCAGTAGCTCAGCTCAAAGTAAGCTACCCACTGTAATAAAACGAGCTTCAAACATTTAACCCCTTTACTATTCCCTTACACTTGCAGGTCATTCTTTACCTTGACATTAATGAAAAACTATGTCAAGAAAAACGACATATTCCATTCAGGTAGTACATGTGCAAACCAATAAGTGTCTGCATTATCACCATATTCTGTACATTTATTCCCATTTAGAAACAAGTATAATGCAAACAGGATGCTAGGTTATGCACAAAGGTAGGTGAGCCAGCCATTTATAACATGTCCAGAATATGCTTCTGCTTTCTGTACACAGAATTTACTGTTACAAAGAGGTTTCAAATATTTAAATGTTTTTTTCTTTTTTTGTACACAAGCATAGCTACATTTTATAAATAATGTATTCATTCGTTCGTAAGTAGAAGACTGGTGTCAAGAAGATCTGATGGCATTTGGTGACACAGACTTATGTTTAAACATATTAGAATCCAGTGTAGCCATAACTAAATATGATATAAAGTGTTTAGTTTAAAAAAAAATACTTAGTACTACTACTACACCTTTGTGTTTGGGCTATTCATTATGAGATTGATAGAAAATGTTTTTTTCCAATGTCATAAATCTCGGAGGTGCCATGTTAATATCTTTGTGTTTATTGCGGTACTTTGCTTAGACTCCTTGGGAGCAGTGGCTTCCCGTTATCCCCTGGCTTTTGTGATATCACCTGTCATGGCTGGGGAAACTCCCTATGTTGTTGTCCCATTTTGTTTGAAGCCTGGTGTGTTGTGTTGTAGTGAACAACATGAGGTGGAAATCCTAGACCCAAGCCATAATAGATAACTGGAGCCACCAGTCTTCCTCTTCTGGGTTTGCACTCAACAAAGGTACAGGTGACACTGTCCTTTATTCCCGAGCCAAGAGGGCTACAGGAAAGACGCATCTTTATGATTCACCTCTGGAGAAGGAAAACAATGAAGTCTTCAAGGAGAATTGGCAAACCAAAAAAAAGCAATTCTACCTACCATAAAGATGGATCTTCAGTGCAATCGCTTCAGTGCAAGTGTACTGCAATAATATTTCACTGCTTAAAACTATTTACAAAAATACGCATGCTACCAAAAAACAAAAAAAGTGCCATTACGGACCCAGCTTTTAAGTTGGCATTATAAAAAATTTGCTTCGCCTATCAACCAAAAGGCTAGGGTAGATGAAAAAAGAAAAATAAATGTAGCCACGTACACAGTGTAATGGCAGGTTTACTTCTTATTGCCAAATAATACAATGGAAGAACTCAGGCTTCAATCTGCCTCCATCTTAATGCCAGAGGACCAAGTGTTTCCCTCACTCTCAGGTACTACACTTGATCTTAGACAAAATGTTCTGCAGGAACATCTCCAAGACGCACACGCACTGTACAATACGGTGAACAGGTAGTCCTTTTAATTATTATGAAAAAGCATCATGGACAATGACAATCGTTTGAATAGAGTCCTGTAATATATAACTACCTAGCTGTATTAGTTTATATGGTATCGTCATCTCTGGCATCAATCCTGTATATTACAATCCCTCGCAATCTCTCTGAAATCTAGCCTTTATCTAGTTGTCTGACATCATCCTTAAAATGGATCTTTGCTGGGAATTGGTGCAAATGGAGTATATTATCCTGGGATTCTGCAGTAAGGAAAGCTTTTAGGTGTCATAAACATTTCTTTGTAGAAACTAGGGGAGGTGTGGTGATGCAAGAAGTATCCTTTACTGGTAGTATTGGATGCATTAAAGAGAATATGAATTTTTAATTCCAATTGATTGATGGGAACAAGTGGAAATCCTGTCTTAAATGGAAAGTTATAGTTCTGTACACTGAAATCGATCTATGATGTATTTTCTTTACCATAACTATGTATTTGTGGCTTTTGTAGTCACAAGTTGAATTCACACGTATGTAAATAAGTCAAAATTAAAAAAAACAAACTCTTGAGAGCAATATAATGTTCTATGGAGGCTAATGAAGAAATGTTGATGGGGAGGAAAAAACTACAACTTGAGATAATTAAGGAAAAACTCAGACAAAACCCGAATGTTGTAACAAAGTACACATTTAATTTTTGGCTTACAAATCATCACTCAACTGTATACACATTTTAATGATGCTGTATTTGTGCGTGTGTATACAAAACATAAATTGTAATGCTGTCCCAAAAACGGGCTTTTTGTATTTATTTATATTTCTGTATCTGAGCGAAGTATTTAAAAGAAGAATGTGTTTTATTTAGGTAATTCCATTTACAAACAACTTACTACTTTTACTCTACACGCTATTGACAGTTAGAGCTGCAGAACACGGTAAAATACTCATTCCCAACCAAACATTCTGAGCACCTATAAAAGAGCGATCAGGGGCGCTTGGGAAGTATGCTATCAGTATACACCTTGTGAGGGATTTTACATCCTTACATAGCTGATCTCTAAGTAAATTCTTTAGCTGTGACATCAGAAAACAAACTTCTCTTTAAAGGTATTTTACACTATTTTTATTTTTTTTAAACTTTCAGATATTTTAGGCCAGAAAATATGTATATTATATTTTAGTATATTATACCAGCGAAATCACCTTCGATGATAAACTCCACAGGGCAGGAAACATTGTTCCTAATGTCCGATCACAATATCCAAATACTACTGTACTTAGTATATGACTGCCCTTATTTTACCTCCCCTTGGTATATGGAGAACCGTGAAACATCTGTAAATGCAAAATTTTATATATATATATAAAGCTATAACATTCTTACTCTACTTCATGGTGTATATGCCCTGAACACCCTTGCTCCTATAATCTGGTGTATACATTGTGAAATCCAAATTATGAACCATAAAATTTTGTATTTTTTAAATTTCTTATCATTAGTCTGACAATGTATACCCTAACGATACCAACGTACAGGTTTAAGTGATGATACAATTTTACTGTACTGTATGTTTGATATATGGTTTGACACTCATTGTAAACGATTAAGATGCGATGTGTGAAGTGTGAAGTGTGTCCGCCATGTGCAAGGAGTAAGATAAGTATGTAACTAAATCATAACACAATATATTATATACACAATTATTAAAAAAAGGTTTATCATATTAGTAGAGGTAAATGCATTCATTCTGTACATGCTCATTCAGTGCTAGAAAAGGCAGATAATCGCCAAAAACATTGTCAAAACAACAATAAAAGCATGGGTACAGTGCTAAGTCTCAGGGCCGCCTTTAATATTGATTGGACCCTGGGCAAACATTTGAAACCCCTCATTTTCCTTGCAACCCCTCATTTCCTGGCATGCAATCACACCCTCCACTACAACACCAAAAAAACCCAGTCATGCTGGCTCTACAGATTAGGAGGAGGCTGTCTGAGTCAGTGCGGCCATCCCTCCTTGTGACCCTAATGTGACTCCACATGACATGTCGCACAAGCAGGGCAGAGGACAATCACAATACTCTGCTGATTGCATAGCAAATGAATGGTGCGAGTCCAGCGAGTGACCTGAAATGGGCGTTTGAGTCGTAACCAGGTCCGGCTTTTGTTTAGTCTACCTGTGTGGACCACCCCCATTGTGCCCCTCCACTGTCATTACCACTTTTCCTCCCTCATGGAGTTCAGGTATAGATCAAGTAAACAGATGGAAACACAGCATTGCAGGTATAGATCAAATGAATAAGACATACAAACTCATCCTTACAAGTATAGTGAAAAATCACACAAACTCAGCATTGAAGGTATAGATCAAATAATGCATGGAAACCCTAAATCGCAGATATAGATCACAGGTCACATACAAGACCATCAGTGGCACCCAGATTGCTTCCACAGGACCTGCCTAGCACCCAGATTGGATGCATGGCACTTGCCATCTTTGTCCCCAAACAGTCTCCCTGTGCCATGCTTGCGCCAAACAGCCTGCCTGTGCCATATTTGCCCACCTTACACATTCATGCTATTACACACATACTCATCCATTTACCATTTACTCATTCAGATACTCTTTCACAAATACACATTCATTCACTCATTCACAGATACTCATTCACAAATAAGTGTTCATTCACTCATTCACTCATATGCATTCACAAATACTCATACTTGTACCAATTTCCAGATTCAATGTGTCAGGGTACTTAGAACTTGCTGTGTATTGTGATTTCACAGGCCAGGAGTTGCCACTAACAGGTCTGTTTGAGTACCTGGGAATTTATTAAGTCACTGGGTGTATCAGTGCTATGCATTTTTGTCAGTGCTCTCGGGGACCCCAGTCAGTCACCAAGATTGCATCATGTTAGCAAATTTAAGCCAACAAGTTGGATAAATTGCTAATCTATTTTATTAGTTTGCCTTCAAATGAATTGCCACAGTGTTCAATAACGCTTTGGTCTTTTGTCTCCACGCCTCTTTGTCTGTGTTTTACTGTAACATCATTTATTGACCATTTAAAAATTGCACCAATTATGTGAAGTTAGTGATTTCTCAATTATGTGAAACCCTGGTAGTCAGATATTGCTTTCAGAGAATTTACTTTACTGGTAAACAAGCAGTGAGCTTGAGGTACCACTCCTTTAAATTTCCTCAGATCTTCAGCTTATGCATTAATAATAAGGGTAAAATGTGAAAGATGTGAAAATGGAATCTTCGCTATACTGCGCTCTGTAAAATGACTGTGATGTGGTGGTAGTTATGGTAGCAATGATTATTCGGTGCAATTTGAATATTCATTTTTGGTTGATTACAATCTTAGCATAGCAACTATGTAGCATATTATTTTGTTGTGTTTTTTTAAATATACATCAATCGTCTGTAAACTCAAAAGGGGGTGAAATGATGTAATCATGGGTGCAGTTTGGTTTATATACAAGGAGTAATTTGTGCACAGTGGTAAAAATGGAGCAATCAGCAGGAAAATTCCATTTGGTACTATGATGATTGCTCTAACAGATGGATTTCCTTGTTCTTCATACATCACCTCAATTCATGTGTATGTTCATTTTTAAAACGAGTTATGAGTATTAACAACATGGATCTTCTAATGCCAAAGAGCACAAGGAGTCTACATGATATTATTCAATTGTTCTTGTTCAATATAGACCCTGTTTCACCCTTTTTCCCAGCCATTTTTGTAGTCATCACAAGTCAGAATCAAATAATCAAAATGCAAATATACAAAAACAATTAAACAATCTAGTTCTAGTGGTAATTATGTTTTTGAGAGGGTAGATGATCCCTTCTATCCCACAGTACGGTGGTCACATTCCTCCAACATAAAGACTGTGTTGGTTGGTGCAAATAATACAAAAATAGCATGGCTGAAGCAGTCAATATATCAACCCAAGCATGTCCTAACATACATTGATATATGTCTATTTTACATAGTTTCACGGCAGTCCAAGGTATCACTAAATATTAAAAAAAATATGAAAAAGGGCTCTAGAAAGGTTTGTAAGATTGTTTTTATTGGCATCGCTATATGGCCAGGGGCTTTGTATTGTTAAATGAAAAATGAAATCCATTTTTGTACATATACAGCAAGAAGCTTTCATGTTTGTTGCCACGAGGCATTAATACAATTATTTGGTACTTAGATGTTCTTGGATCCATATTTTCAACCACACCATAGCAATGAGAGGTGGAACTGAAACCAGGGAGATGGAAGGAGGAGTGAGCAGAATAGAGGGAGGGAAGGGAAAAATAGACTGTGTGTAATGGAGAGAAAGACGGAGGATGATGAACAGAGGGAGGCACATCAACAGAGCATGCAAAGTCTATCTTCAGTGTGAAAAGAGATTTTGAGAGTGCAGCTTTGGGCTATACGTGCCCCTTCTATGTCTTTTTCTGACTCCAGTGCAACATTTCTCCTGAACGAGGTAACCATTGTCTTTTGTCACTGTCTCAATGAGAATGTTTATGGGGTTTATTTGAACAGAGGGCTTTTTTAGCTGAAGAAATGAAGCATCCTTTTCAGGCTGTGCACTAAACCATACAATGCTGAGTGCTTTACAAAAAGCTATTCCATTTCATACAAACAATAAAATAAAAGAAATAAGCTAGGATATGTAGAGCCCTATGGAAAGATAACCTACGTATACAAAGGGCGAACTATTAAAGAAAATAGCGGTAACCAGCAAAAACAATTGGATGTGGGCAGTTGTTGTGCAACACATTGCAATATGTTGCTTACCACATCATGTGGCACAGAAACAGTTAAACCATTTACTGTTAGGGCGCCGATATGATTATGCGTTTATTAGAATTAATGGGTTAATAGGCACTCAGGAAGTCTGAAATGTAGGTGAAAGGCTAAATAATTATGAGCATAAAGAATTCTGAGTATAAAATAAAAAATATTACCTTTGATGGGCAGAATGTGATTAATTAAGGGCCCCTTTATAGGCGTATGTAGTATATTGTTGTTTGTGTGTGTGTTTTTAACATTTCTTAACACATGTAAAAAGGCGATAATGAGGCAACTGAGAAAGGCAGTGATGAAAAACAAATGAACATAATTTAGCCTGAGCGCAGGATTGATGGAGAATGCAGGGAAATATTATCAGGCATGACTGACTCTGGCTGAGCAGCTTTCGAGGACAGAATCAGTTATATACGCTTATGTCAGATTTATTTTGTTGACTCCTTTACAGTAACTACCATGATACCTCCTTTGTGTTTCCCAAAGAGAACCAAATGAAGCATTCTATGCTTGCCTGCCGCTATTTTGTTTTCATTCCTACCGTTGCGATGAATGGTTCCACAATGTTTTATATTAATCGTTTTCCCAAATGATGAGCTTTCAGTTGCAATCATCAGTCATTTTATGGCATGCCTATTTCTTTCAGACATGTAGTACAAGACTACATATGTTGGCGATTTAAAAATAATAGTTTAACTGTCTCGCACCTTCATCATATTATAGGTTGACTTGTTCCTTGCCAATGAATTTGCACTTGGGTGATAGGAATGCCAATTACACGTCACATGTGATTTGAAACAGATGCCCTACTTGGAAATTAGTAATCTACTGAAGACGGGCCGGTAGATTTAAAGCAGAAGATGGAGTAAATCTGAACTAAATTGCCACCAGGCCACAGACAGCATATAAAATTAGGAGTGATATTGATTGCATTATAAAACTTAATTCCCAAAATAAGGCCCACGCGTTTCCTATGGTCCCTATCAAACCACACCCAACGTTTCCAGGGTCATCCTCCATGTTACTAATCCATGTTTAAAGTTACATAACACTGCCACACGCCAAGTAGTTTTGTAGAATCTTTGCAAAATAAACCTAATACTAAAGGGTATTTCACACATTGTAACTCCCTGAATAATGCATAGCGGGGACCTAATATATATCCTGTGATGTTTGTTTATAGTGGTTGTGATCAAATTCCGTTGAAATTGCAGTTTATGCTAACGTTCCAGTTTTTGTTAATATTACGGTACTATTAATGTGAAAATGATGAAATTATTCATAAATAATAATATTTATGATCTATTTAAAATATTCAGTCTTACTGACTGTGATGTTACAATAATTTTGACATAGATTTGAAATGTTATACGAATAATTTGTTATTACGTAAGGTTTTAGCTGATGTCATATGTTCTTTCATGAAAAATCTGAACTGTGAGGTTTCCCAAATATGTCTCAAAAAGTGTGTGAACTGCAATTTTTGTCTTACAAATTGAATCAAATTTACTTTGTAATGAGTAGTGTATCATATTGTATATTTGGAAAACATCTTAAGCTACATGACCTGTAAAATGCAATTTATGGAAACCAAAAATGTGAATTAGCGTTGGACACAAAGCAGAAATGTAGACTTGTGATAAAGAAAAGACGGTCGGATACTTTATGAAAAATGACATAGAAGCTTACAATCTAGTTACTCTAGTGAGGCCTATGTGGAGGCCATGTGAGGCATCATCTTCTGTACCTCTTAAATTTGCTCGCTTAGTTAAGTCTGTCTTCAAAATGGTTCCAGTGAGCTTTTGCTCCTGTCACATAGTATTTATGCCAAAGGTAATGGGCGCTACCATAGTTGTGTGGCTGTGACATCAGGAAAGGGCAAAACAGACTAATTTAAATGCTATTAAAAGTATTTTCCAAGGAACATTGCATTATAAAAATCCCCACCAGCCATGTTATTTTATTGAGCACTGCATATAAAATAACATCAGTGATATTAAGGTATATGTAAAAAAAAATTATTATAGACTCTACATTTACGCAAGTGTATAGGCATGAAAAAAAATTAATTTTTGTGTAATTTAATTTCATTCTGAAAGTAAGAAAATAATTTGCAGAACACAAACCATCAGCTGTCATGTATGAATCTGGCTGAAATGATATGTTGATGATACAAATGAAATATGCGAATTAAGCCGTAACAATGTAATTTTCTTATGCAAGCAATGGCAACATTTAAAATTCTGGTTACTACCAAGCTTACGTCACATCTGAAATGTAAACGGTTGCGTCTGATTACAGGTTATTTAGGCATTTTAATTAAAGAAAATTTCACAAAATAATTTTAAAATCCTTCTGGGAGAGAAAAATGAAATGTCATAATGCTTTGCCTTACTTTAGTAAAATAAAAATGATCAAAAATTGATTGTTTTATTAATTTGAGCAAAAAGCCTGGTCTCCAGCATTGATAGACTAATAATAACCATTCTAACTGTTATGCAATACCTTCCAGTTCTGGAACTAAATTGTAAGCTTTGCTGGTTCTTGACATTTAGCGTGACAATGTTGACAAATCAAATATATAAATAAGTAAATACATACAACGTTTGTGTTTTCATTAAAAATAAAGAAAGATATGTGCTCTTATACAGGAAGATGCCTGCCATCATTTTTAATTTACAGTATATGCTTTTGCTATATATTATGACAGGGTGAAGCCCCTTGATTTCCAATGCATTTCTCTATCCTCTGAGTAACAAAAGGTTAAGCAAGTATTCTACTAAATACCAAATGAGGATCCCTTATTAAATAATTTACATACAATTCATTTTAGTTGAAAGTTGCTTTGTCGCTGGAGCTTCTTTTTCTTTTTTCTTTTAGCATAGGGGGGCCTTGTCGGTTATCGGTCAATTGCAATATTTGCCTAGTATTTTGGCACAGGTGCTACCTGATTTATTTTGTTTGCAAGAGTATATTATATGGTACTTTTTTTTTTATGCATAAAAACTTAAAATAATACAGTACATATATTTGAATATTTACTCTAGTTTCAAAAATATTTGGGATGAGTTAATGATCGTAGGACAATGACAATTTAAAAATTATAAAAACATTCAGTCTGGCACACGCATTTGCAATAACGGAAACTGAGCTGAATAGTATGGGGGTTATTATTAATGGACTAATTGGCTTTTTTGCTATTGCTTACTGTAAATATCACTATGGCAAAAAGCTGCGTTTTAAGCGACCTTGCCTATCCAAAACTCATAAGAATGTAAATGGAGAAAACACAGGAGATTCCAAGCTGGTGTATGCTTGGCACAATCCAACAGCTATCTGCCCTTTTCCTTATGAACTTGGATGATTTGGTTATTAGAAGGACAAGGTCATTGTAGTGTCAATTACAATCCATTTAGCACGGACGTCTTTCAAATTGTCACAGCTCTTAGATGACTTGGTAAACATGAGGTGTCTCGAAGCATACTTTTTTCGAATGTCAAGAATCCAAAGTGTTTTTTTTTCCTTTCATGGGGTCCAATGAAAACCTCCTGGAAAATATATTAAGATATTATTATTAAAATATACAGACTCCTTTATGTGAACCACCATTTCGAGTACTGAGATTTCCTGCAGGAAAATATGCATATGATCCACTTAAGACTTTTGACTGTTACCTCAACTATAAGGGAGAAAGCAACAAAAAACTAAACAAAGCAGTGTAGCAGTTAATAAAGCTTGTTTTTGTCTCATATCATTAAAATAGACATTTTCAATTGTTCTTGACCTGAGGTGACATTGGCATGCATACAATTTGCCCTATAGGTTTCCCTATAAGAGTTATCTTATGTGTTTTGGATCTAGAAGAGTAGTTTCAGTACATGCTTACAGGTTTGCTGAATAATTGATTCAACGATTGAACTGAAGTAAATTTTTGAAATGTACTAATGTCTAAAGAATTGAAAGATTGTTAGTAAGTGACAGAAACCGTTTACATTCATATGAAATTACATAAACCTGATGGACTAAAATGTTTAAAATGTCCCTTGCATTGCGAAGAAACTGGAACACCATGGAAACAAAGATGGTACTCCAGTTCCAGTGCCATCCTTAATCCAGGGCAAAAGGGATAGCTGCCCAGGGCCCAGTGCTTTGTGATGAAGGATTAAACTATGCCAAGGGTTGCTTGAAGCAGATATAGGTGGGTTGAGGTGTGGCAGAAGCAATAAATGAAGCTATGGCCCCATTATCATTAAAGAGTCGAGTGAGTTAATTATCATTATTATTAAAGATGGCCCCACACACCTCATTAAAGAAATCCAGGAGTTTCACTGGCAAATACCACTGATTTTTTTGGCTGTTGGCCATAAAATTCTCCAAGCTAATGATGTGTAGAAATGTGACAGAAATTCTTCCCAGTAAAGCCAGATGAAAAGTGCCTTTGTGTGACTGCGTAACTGTATTTTCACTTGTAACCACCATTGTAAACACCGGCCCCTCTTATTTTTTTTGGAAACTGGATTAAAGGCCACAGCATCTGCTGTTTAAAAACCAAAAATTCCAAGTAAGACCACAGTATATCTAAAGTAGAAATGCACACTAGTATAGGCAACATTTATTTGGTTTATTATTTTCTGTGCATAAATTAAACTTGTTTTATGTTATATAGGGGTTATTAAAAAAAAGCTGATGTAGTACAAAGTTTTCAAAATGGACCGCTGATGGGGCCAGTTCGCTGGACAACATGATTAAATAAACCTGCACCTGGCTGTATTTTCCATTCGTTCTCTGAACATAACAGACATTTTCTAGGTATCGCTGACCCATATTTATTGACTGTATGTTTTTGCAGCACAGAGTACCTTATTCCAAGTAAAATTAAAGGGAGGAGTGATTTGTTTCTTGAATAAAATAAAAACTGTACACCTTTAAGCATTTTTGGGCCATTTGGACATACTTGTACCCACTAGGCTGAAAGTTGCTAGCCCGTGAATCTCCAGCTTTTGCTGGGGTCTAGCCCAAACTGGCCATTGGAAACTTGCAGAGGATAATGCTCATTATTCCACATTGAAATACTATGGCAGCCCACTGATCACAAGGTTGGAGCTCATTTCACATTATCCCCAGTCAAGGGCTGGCAGATACCAGTGATTTCTGCAAGATAAAAAAAGTAGGAGAGGACATTTGTTTAAGCCAGCTGAGCTCTCATTATTATTGTTGTCTGCATGATGAATGCATGGTCTTTGCAAATAAGAAGATAAGCTATTAAGCCAGTAACTAGATTTCCTTTCTTAGAGAGATAATTCATGTGCTTGTGATCTTATCATTATCTAGTTATTGATGTTTTCTCTCCTAATTAACACCAGCTATCGTGCAGTAAAACACAACGAGATCATGGGAGTTATATGGTGATTATTTAAAAATAAACAAAGGATTACTTAGAGAAAATGCATTATATACACGTGTTTACATCTCTCTCTCTATATATATTATATTGATTGCTAATCAATGAGTTTGTACACATACATATTGTCACCCTTGTTTTATACCTTCCAATTTTCTCCAATTATTTAGATGGGCCATTCCCCCTTTGAGACCCTAATCCCCCTTTCACTCTTTCTTCAGCTGATGTCCCTCTTTTGTAGGATCTTGGAATGTTTGCTGAGTGTAACGTGTATCGATTATGCCTTAAATCATCATTTAATTATTTTAAATGTGTTACTGAATATACATAAAGCTATTAATAGCATAAAATCACTTGGTAAAGCCCTTCTCTCTAGCCACACAACTGGGCTCATGTCCACTGCCCGGGCAAATATATTTATTGAGATTACTCACAGCTTTTTCACGCAAAGTGCGGTTATCAACAATCTTAAATTCAAAATTAAGTGCCGCCAGCTACTAAAAGTACTGCTATGTCTGGATGTGACTAAGTCTCCAGCGATAGCTACAACCATTTTGAGGTTTTCAATGGAATGATTGTCCTCTCCCAAGTTCAGTGCCACGCTCATGGCAAAAAAGCTAGTTTTACTAATCTTAACTGCTTATCCCCGGGACATCATCCATCAATTTCATAATCCCAGGAGCTCATATTCTACTTTCACACTAGCTCTGGAGCTGATGTTTCAATTCTCTTGGCTGGCAATGCTTCTCTTCCATAGTACTACTTGATATATATGGATTAACAGTCAACAGAATTATTATTATTACTATATTTTATATATAGTTTTGAGTTCCAATGTTATGGGGCAGCACAAGTCAAGTTTTGCAAGTATGCAAAGAAAAAGGTGATAGGTGAGGAGGAGTGCTTTAATACATTGGAAGAACATAGAGATTGGGAGTAAATTGTTATGATGGCAGAAATGTATGGGGTAGCAGGTTTTGGGGGCTTCTTGGGTGAAAGAAAGGCTGATGTGAAAAATATTTGGATCTGGTGAGTGATTGAATGTGAAGGATAAAGGAGAAGGTTGAGTCAAAAATTACTCCTAGTCGGGATAGTCATGTTGTTAATTGGGATTAAGAATTCAGTTTCTGGAGTGGAAGTGGAGGGCAGGAAGATAGTGATCTCAGTTTTCGTAGATTACATTTCAGGTAGCATTGTGAAGTCCAAATAGAAATAGCAGACAGTAATATGTGATGTGAGAGAATGAGGAAGATCCAGGGAAGACAGGTAGATTTGGGCATCATCTGCTAGGAACTTATCCTTGAGCGATGCTGATATAAAGTTTAACAGGTAATGATGGAAAGGGAATTAAGTCTCTTTCCGGAGGAAGTACTATTGGAAAGATATGATGAGTTTCAGGATGGTTGCGAATAAATTGTGAGGTGACGCTTATTATGTGAAGTTATTGGTAGCAACTTATTTGTTTTTCCGACACCACTTCACTAATGTATTACATTTTGCCTGTAACAACGGCAGACAAGTGACCTGTTTCATCTCAAAGGCCACACATTTAACTGTGTATAACGATTGTGTATAACGATTTCCCTGGCTTAACCCCTTAAGGACCGGGCTTATTTTTTTCTTTTTGTACTCTTTGGGACCGAGGCTGTTTTAACACTTTTTTGTTCAGCTGTAATTTTCTCCTCACCCATTTAGTGTACCCACACAAGTTATATATTGTTTTTTTAGGACAAGATGGGCTTTCTTCAGATACCATTATTTTGATCATATCATCTTATTTACTATAGACAAAATAATAAAACATGGTGAAAATTTACAAAAACCCCTTTTATTACTTATTTGAAAACTCATTTACTCACCTACAAAAGTAAGTCAAAAACTAGCTAAATAGATTCTATTTGTCCTGAGAAATACTCAATGTTTTTATGCTGTTTTTTGTAAGTTATAGGGCAATAAGTACCGTATTTGCTCGATTATAAGATGACCCTGGTTATAAGACGACCAATGTTCCCTCTAATATTTCTTGGTTGGTGTGCGCAGAAAATTTCTGTTGTGCAAAATTTTTCCCAGAGCCAAAATTTGGTGCACACAATATGCTTCTACAGTCCATATAAAGCAAAGTTGGTGGAGCCAGGGGCGTACCTAGAGTATTTGGCACCTGGGGCGGATCCGCCCCCCCCCCACACACACACATACACTTTAAAACTGCATAGCTTCTACCGTTATATACCGGCGCAGACACTGAAGGTGGTACAGCATTACTGTTATCATTATATACATTGACGGTGGTACAGCATAACACTTATCACTATATACTGAGGCACACATTGACAGTGGTACAGCGTAATCCCTATCACTATAAACTGAGCCAGGCAT
>VKOC01002667.1:0-56921 GCA_009364415.1 Spea multiplicata | reverse complement strand
AGCGCTGGGGGTTATATTACTGTATACAGCGCTGGGGGGTTATATCACTGCATAAATTACGGTAACTTAACATATAATGAATTATACTAATAAATAATAACTATTAATAATAATACAAACTAAATAATAATAATAATAAATAATACCATAAAGTATAATAATACAAATAATACATAACTATTACAAAAAATAACATTCATAATATTAATTATAGTAATAACTATTGATGATGATAATAAAATAATAATTAATAATACCCATAAAGTATAATAATAATACATAACTATTTAAAATAATAACATTAATAACATCATAGTAATAATAATAATTAACTATTGCTTAATAATAATAATAATAATTAATAATATCCATAAAGTATAACAATAATAATACATTAAATACTATTAAAAATAATAACATTCATAATATTCATTATAGTAATAATTGATGATGATAATAATAGTTTTTTTTTTCCTTGTAACAATAATTAAGTGCTGCGTGTGACGCCGAAAGGGTTACTTTTACCCCTCGCTCTTGTAAGAAGCACCGTGATTGGAGGCTTTTAGGTTTGCGCTGAGACCTCTTCTCTGACTCTGAACTGTAAGAAAAACACTTTACGTTCTTAAGGGACCTGAAATGTTTTTAGAAGCCGGAGGCTGTTGTGATTCTGATTAATCAAGCTTTGTCTGGGGTGTTTTAGTAACCTGGCCCTGTGGATAATAATGATACATATGGCGTTCCGGTAACAACCCCAGAAATGTATTAAACATATAAATCTATATAAATATACTTATTATATATATATATATAACATATCATAGATAGACGCGAGCCCCTGTAGTCACTCTGGAATTATTTGATTGCTGGGATCAGTAAATGACTATTCGTGTCTCTGGGCAGCGGTTTGCTTACCTGGTGGCTGCCTCCTGGTGTAAGCGCTTGTGCATGCGCATCCACATCTCTCAGAAGCTTTCAATAACTTGCTTCTACTGCCATGGTGGGTCTGGGATCAGGACTGAATATTCCAGAACCCTCTTAAAGGGGTTAAGCTTCATAGTAGCCATTTGTATGAGTTATCTGAGTCCCAATCTACTAGACAAACAGCTCGACTTCTTATCACACTGCCTGTGGGAAACAATAGACTGGCTCAGTCTTAATCACCCAGTCTGACTTTCTGACTAATGAAAGTCTATGGAGGAGCGGACTTCATTAGCATTGCCATAAAGCATCAGCTCAGTGAGGTGTTTGAGCCGGGAAATTCACCCAAAATATCACATGACTGACAGCAACGGCGGCTTCAGGTCTGCAGATGGGGGTTATATTACTGTATGTAGCGCTGGGGGTTATATTACTGTATACAGCGCTGGGGGTTATATTACTGTATACAGTGCTGGGGGTTATTACTGTATACAGCGCTGGGGTTATATTACTGTATACAGCGCTGGGGGTTTATATTACTGTATACAGCGCTGGGGTTATATTACTGTATACAGCGCTGGGGGTTATATTATGTATATAGCCCTGGGGGGGTATATTCTGTATACAGTGCTGGGAGTTATTACTGTATACAGCGCTGGGTTATTATTATTACTGTATGTAGCGCTGGGGGTTATTACTGTATACAGCCCTGGGGGGGTTATATTACTGTATATAGCGCTGGGGGGTTATTACCGTATGCAGTGCTGGGGTTTACTAGGAACACGTATGTTGTCTGAAGGGCTGTATGAAGCCATTTAAATTGGGTGAATGACTTTTCTTTTAGAGACACATCCGTGTTACAGCGTTTATCGAGTTATTTTCACAATATTTGTGGGGGGGCAGACCGGCCCGTAACCCCTTCCAGTGAGTCCTGCAACTGATTAGGAGGTCAGCCGTCCCCAGGCTGAATCCCTGGCCTCGTAATAAAAGGCGTCTGCTACGGGACAGATTTATTGTGACAAATTCAGCTGGCACGGTGATAAATCAAAGGGCATATTTACTCCTCCATCTCAGAGGATTCGCTCGGAGAAACTCAGACTATACAAACCTTACTGAGCGGATTTATTGACCGAGGGAACTTGGCGAAGTTGGGCGGGAGCGACATGAAAATATTTTTGGAGAATAAGACATGGGGGTTCCGTGCCGCCAACAAACTGATTTTAGACTTTTCTTCAGTGGAAACCATTTTTCCTTTACTGGGACCTTGTGCGTTTTGACCACCGGGAGGGCCACCAGATTAGGAACGCAGACAGAAAGTTCTGTTGTCTAGAAGTGTCCACTCAGGATAACACTCAGATCATGGGGTTAATCCACCGAGCCTATCCTATAGCAAACTCATTGCAGACAAACGTTGACTACCCCCATGGTGTAGACCATACACCTCGAGGTGCCTCCAACACCTGATGGAATCCCGCCGGTGATGGACCAACCATTGGGATGTTATCTCCAAACCTGTAGACCTCTAAATTGTGTCCTATAGTGTCAAGGTCAAAGGATCTTTCACCGGCTATGAGTATGAGGAGGTACTTAAGATTCATAGGGACGTGCTTCATAATGCATACGTTGGCGAGATACAATGTCTCAGCCTCGGAATACCGTGGATACCGTTAACCATCGCGAAGGCCCAGCTCGATGGGATTGCCCTTCATAATGCATAGAGACGTTGGTGAGATACAATGTTTCAATTCATGATCGGCCCGTGGCTCCCACCACGTTGTGAACCGGGGATCCAAAAGAAAGTGTTTATTTGAAAAGTTCCACCCTTTTTCTTTTCGGGAAAGGCTTACGCGCGCGCCGAGGTAGTCCGTGTGCAAAGCTAACATTTTCCTTCCATTTTTGTTTTTGGAAAGAACAAGTTGATTAAAGTTGAGCGTTTCGGGACGCGGCCCATTTCCGTATGGCGGGGAAGCGATGAGGTAAGTGGTAGACGTGTCTGAAGTTCTTGATATTGAAAGGAAAGCGTACATCAAAGGCCTGGTACGGGTCCCCAATCCCTATAAGCGACCTCTGTGTCCGTTCCGCGATGGATTTGAAATAACACGGGAAATACACGCGCTCAATCTGTTTCATGTCCTGGACCGGAGCAAGAGAAGAAAAAAAAACGAAGGAAGGAATCCACGTGCGGATTATCAGCTCAGGAATGATTTGCTTCAGATGATACGTCCAGGAATCAAAACCCAGTGCGGAAGACGTGAAGAGGAATTCAAGATAAGATTAAACTCCCGAGTCTTATCTGAAGAACGGGTTCCATGTGGACCTACTTAACCTCCTCTGAGAAGACGCCACTGGAAGCCTAACATGTATTCTCGTATTTAGCGGAATATACATCAAAGTTACCTTTAAAAGCATGCAGCATTCTTCTGGATTGACATAGATAGCCTCTCAACATTCTAATGGAACAGAACTCATGGTTCTCACGCTACATGTATCTCTAAGAACATTATATCCCGCCGTCTTGATGGGGTGGGAAATAAAGCCATATTTTCCAAACTAAAATGCAAAAAAAATATTTTTTCTTCCTTATTGTATAAGAATGGGGTAATTTATTTGTAATTTATGGTTTCGCCGCAGTGATTTAGCTGATAACCCCAATTAACAGCACGGCCCACGTGGAACATCTTCTACCAAGTCTTTAGAGATGGTCCTCGATGGTCGGATTCAATTTCATTTAAGAAGTGGATAAGTGGGACAGCCTCGGTGCGGCGGTGGAGGCTCGATTCGCCCAACAAATGCTCTGTTGTGATGGATAAACAATTCTTGAGATAGAATGAAGGTCTTGGAATAACCGGTGGGGTAGACCAGCCAAGGAAAACGTTCACGCAAAGCCTTCGACGAGCAGGAAAGCAGATGAGACCACGATTTTCCGCGTTCCCATACAGTTTGGTTTATTAATCATTTCTCCTGGAGAATTGTGGGGAGGAAACGATGTTGTGGTCAGAACTGGTCATTTTTTAAACAATTTAACGAATCCAGGACGCTACTACAGAGGTGTCTTTGTTATAGAAGAGACTTCATGTTGTGTCCTAATGACTCTCTGGTTCACATGCATGTGAATGTTATATAGTTGGTTATATAGAGCAGAGACGTGTTCTCGAGAGCAGAGACGTGTTTTCGAGAGCAGAGACGTGTTTTCGAGAGCAGAGACGTGTTCTCGAGAGCGGAGACGCGTTCTCGAGAGCGGAGACGCGTTCTCGAGAGCGGAGACGTGTTCTCGAGAGCAGAGACGTGTTCTCGAGAGCGGAGACGTGTTCTCGAGAGCAGAGACGTGTTTTCGAGAGCAGAGACGTGTTCTCGAGGTCCACCAGAAATAAAGTATCACTCTGAGGTTCTGTGAGGTTTCTTCTCTAAATAGCTGAAACAGAGTTGAAACATTGTATCTCACCAATGTCTCGAAGCATCAAGAAAGTCAGGTAGACAACGTCTCGAAGCATCAAGAAAGACCTTCACGGTAGTTAACGGTATCCACTGAGGCTCTCTGATGTTTATTCACTAAACTGAAGGCTTTTATGAATTGAAACATTGTATCTCACCAAGGTCTCTATGCATTATGAGGGGCAACCACAGCTAGCTGGGCCTTCGTGATGGTTAACGGTATCAACGGAGGCTCAGAGGTTTATTCACTAAAGTACTTAACTTACGTAAGCTGTAACTGATTTGAAGCATTGTATCTCATCAACATCCCATTCTCTATGCATTATGAAGGGCAACCACAGTTTTTTCTCTCCCCTTTGGAATTTCAATCACACCGCTCCTAGATGGGCTATTAATCGCTGTTTTGTTTTGTTCGCAGGCCTCGTGTCTGGGAATAAGCTGTGGTACGTACCGGAGCCGGCTGACTCAAACCCCGGCTCTGAAAGACTGAACTGGGAGCCCCAGTGCCAATACCAACTGCGCCACCTGCAGGACGGAGCCCGTATTACAGCTCTGTTACCACCCAACATCGAAGGGCATTGGATTTCGACAGGGTGAGCTGCAACACGCATGATTCTGTACATATGTGTAACAGTGTTCTTGGTCCATTGCGCAATGACGTTTTAGGTCTTTGTGAAGTATACGTTGTTTCTGCCAGTTCATTAGAATTTGTTTTTCTTCCCTCCTTAGATGTGAAGTGCGTCCAGGACCAGAGTTCCTCACCAGATCCTACATGTTCTACCCAAATCGTTTCTTCAAAGCCCTCCAATTCTACTACAAGGACCACAAATGCAGAGAACCCACCTACACCTTGGTGATCAAAGGAAAACTGCGTCTACGGCAGGCGTCGTGGATAACAAGGGGAGCCACCGAAGCCGATTACCAGCTGCACAAAGTCGGTGTTGTCTTCCACAGCCAAGAGGCCATGAGCCACATCCGAGCCCAGATGAACCGAACGTGCGCTGGGTTTGTGTCAACGGGCAGGTCTTGGGCTCCTGGCCGAGTGTACGAACTTCTCAGCGACAAGGCAAACCGGGATTGTACGGCATCCATCGGGTTCACCATGCATGAACTAAGCTTGGTCAGGGTGGAGAAGCAGTACAGCACGCAGCACGTGGGGATGCTGGTGGAGAAGCTCTTTCTAGGAGACATTCACACCGAGAGATCGGAGAGAATCCACTACCGGCCAACTGGATACCAGCAGCCGCTCCAAAATGCAATGGTGAGTGTCCACGCGGATATCATTGAGAGGGGGGTGTAAAGATTGTAATACGGTATCTCGTGTTGTACTACAAGCCACACACGACGAATGTTGGGTCCTTTCACGCTCTGTTGCTATCTGTGGCATCATGATGCAGAATAGGCAACACTCCATAAAAAAGGAACCCTTGGGTCTCTTGAGTTCCAGGTCCTCCAGAAGGACCTGGGTGTAACAAGGGTATAAACTCCGACCCCATCAATTAATAATCCAGAAACAAAATGTTTGTACGCTTTAATTAATTGGCTTTTGTCTTCGCGCAGCATCACGTACATCCATGCCACGTCTGTGGACTTATACAACGGTCCGACGAACATCATCCTCCTGTCTTACCGCACGCCTCCCATCCGCCGGTGCACCTCAGCGGGAAATGGGTCAGCAGCCAGTGTGAGGTGCGGCCGGCCGTCCTCTTCCTCACCCGCTACCTGACTTTCCATGGGGAGAGCCGCAGGTGGGAAGGATTTTACTACCACTACGCCGACCCGCTCTGCAAACAGCCCACGTTCACCTTGTACGCCTCAGGGCACTACACGGAAGGGGTCCATTCCGATCGTGTCCGAGGGTCCACGGAACTGGTGTTCAAGGTGAGCCAAGCTCGGGTTAGACCGCTGAACCATTCCATCTTGAGGATGCTCAACAGCTCTTACCCCGGGAGTTGCGGCGATTCCGGAAACTGGACCATCGGAGAAGAGCAGGACATCACCGGCACCGGGGGGTGCGATGTGCTGGGCATTCGCCTACCGCACACGGAATATGAATTGTTTAAAACCGAGCAGGACAGCGGTGGACGGTATCTTCTGTATACAGGCGAACGACCCACGGACGGGTCCAGCCCTGATACCCCTAACAAAAGACCTACGTCTTACCAGCCGCCTCTTCTCCAGTGTGCCGGGCAGCCCTCTGCCCCGGCCAAACACCACATGGACATCTCGTTCAGCAAGGCGCCCTTATTAAAGCCGCAGCTGCTAGTTTTGATCTCTCTGTTTATTATAACACATATTTTAAGGCAGAACTGATAAATTTGGCTGTTTTTCCAGGTGCAGCCGCCTTTCCTCCGCAGGGCTGGGACACTCGTACAGTCAACCGAAAGGATAAAAACGTCTCCTCTTTCTTAATTGTTTATTTTGCTAAAGATTTTGTACATACTTCTATATGGTTTAATGCACTTGCTAAAAAAGATGTATTTTCTATGAAATCCAACGTATTGAAAACATGCTTCCCCCCCCCCTCCCGACTTTCCGAAACGATACACACATTTCTAAGCCGGGAGGTCTGGCGGAAACAAATAAAAATATTCCTCTGGCTTCATTCAAGGGAAACTTGGAAGTTCTTAATATCGACAGAACCAGGACAATCCACGATCGGAACGCGATCAGCGTGATTTATTCTTCCAACGTACCTGTGTGCGGCTGGGGGAGCTAAAGGACGGATATATATCATGGACAAAAGTCCAGATGCGGCTCCCTCCGTCACCCAGCGTCCGACTGGTTAAAGTGGATTTTGTGTATATGTTACAGTTAACAAAATGTAAGATTAAAAAGGGATTTTTACCGTTAAATGTTGCGTCTCTTACAAAGGTCCATTCTATAAATGTAGCATTGAAATGCCAAAGGTAACGTTTGTAACGATAGGCATACCTGGGGACTCTCTAGATTTACCGTGGCCGATTTATACGGACTCCGGCGCAGTTATTTTTCCGGTAAAGGCAATGGTGTTTGACCCATGCGACATGTGGGCTAGCTGCGCTGACAACCGGACCACCTCTTTCCCGGATCCAACATGGGGTAAGTGGGAAGAGGTGTAGGTCCAGCTCCTTGGGAAGTTCCCAGGCAACTGGGAATACAAAATAAATAATAATTTGTAGAAAAAAAAACAAACAAAAAAAAGGAAATAAGAAAGAAATTCCTAAAAGTCTGTCGAAGCGTCAATTTGAAATCCGTGATTATGTTAGAAGAACGTAGGAGATCACAGAGGGTCTTCAGCATCGTCATTGGCTGACAGCAGCATTAGGGTCTTGTTCAAAAACTTACTCTCGATACTGAGGGCCTCCCGTTTCTTTTTAATTTTTTTTAACCCATCTCCTGCACTTGACAAATTCTTTTCATCGTATGTCTCTCAGTGCTCTTATTTTCCTGGAATTCATATTTAATTTTTAACAAATTCTATTAAAAAAAATAAAGGAATATTTAAATCGTAACACAAAAAATTATTCCTTGGTGCTTCAGAAGCAATGAGAACTTTGGAGTAAAAAAATACTCATCAATCCCATATATTATATGCTAGTGTTTCCAAAAATGTGCCCTAAATAAACCCTTTATTTGGGACTCCTATTTTGAATTTAAATATTTTGAATAAAAAAAAACATTTAGGATCAGGATTAATGTATCCAGTGTTGCCATCACCTTAGATAGTTACATTGCGATAACCTTAAGGTAAAATTAGTAAGAAAATGCAAAAAAAAATATATTAAATATTTAATGGCTGTCGACTACTGCCACCTACTGGTACCTGCACAGACCTGCAGGCAAACTTTCAACAGAGGTTTGGTTCTAAAATGATGTTACTTTGTAAAAAACCTTATTATACGATAGACTTTTTTGGAATACGGCTCGTAACAAAAGTCTGAACATCTACGAGTCATTTGGCAAGTTCTATTTCATTTTATTTTCTGGTTGAAATTTAACGATAACCGATATAACCAACTTGCGTACCCAGCCGATGCCATAGACTTGCAACGGAGGGTTAAAAATTAACCTGTGGCTAGTAACGGGTACAGAATACTGGTAAACATCTAAAACAGAACCAATTTCAGACAAAAAAAATCAATTCTCTCTTTTTCTTTAATATTTTCACAATTTTAGAAGAGGGCGCTGACAATCCTGTTTTGTGAAAAGACAGTTGTTTTTTTCCCCCTGGTATATTAAAACGGAACAAACCTTTTATTTATATATATTTTTTTTTCCTACGTTAATCCCCAAAGCCGTACAGAAGCCAAATTATCAGATAAATCACCGCCTAAAAACGAGAGGAAACATTTTGCGGGGTCTTCAGAAAGCAAACAGACGCCGTTTCCCCGCACTAAAAGCTGCTCGACGAAATCTCATCTTCCGACAGCGCCTAATACAACACGAGGCAAACCGAGACCCCGCGACGTACAATTTAACCCCTTCCGAAACCAACCGAGCCTTATTCCGTGAAACCGAGCAAATGTTTTGGCACAGGAGGAATCAAGAAGATGAACAAACGCAGATTATTATTTTTTTTTCTCGCAAAACAAAACAGTTTGCAGCAGAAACTGCCCCAGAACTTTTAACGGACTGGAAGACTGCAGGGGTGGGAAGTGTTAACGCCGGACACGCTATGCCTTTAACGAACGGCGCCGGCTGGAACGCAATACCCTACGAAACAAAAGAGCGTCTTGTAATCCCCACGGATATGCGCCGATGTGCTTGTGTTAAAGACCGGGGTGAGGGGGGTGCAGAATACGCAGAAACTTAATACATCGCTGGGGGCCGGAAACGCGATTTCAAAATCTTTCATTACAGGGGAGGAAACAGAAAAAAACCAGATACATGTCTACATATATCGACAGGTGTATGAATGCGTCGGGTGGCTTTTAAACACGGGAGCTGGCTGCGTTTCCTTGCGGAGACACTAGGGGGCAGCGGAGCGCCAAGGAAACCTCTGACGTCTCAACGCGCGTGACCTGCTCGTTCGGGCCGTTACCGAACACTGCCTGAACCGGTTGTTCTTGGCCAAAAATATCCGGGGAAATGCCCAGGGTTATAAATTCTGCCCCCCCCGGTGACTGCAAACCCTAAACAATTGCACATAAAAAAAAAGACAAAAGAGGTGAAATATTTCGGAAAGGTTTAATGTACACGAGGGTCTTGTAAGAGGGGATGCTAACACCTATAACCTTGTGCCCCCCCCCGAAATAAAACAGGGAGACAGAACTGAATGCTAACTCTTAGCTGCTACCGCAAAAGCCAAAAGTGTGTATATACATGTATGTGCGTACGCCGTATATCATGAAGACAAAACATGCACCGTGCTTCCGCGGCTCCTATGTGCATACGGGGGGGGGGTGAGCTTAACCCTTAAAATACAGGCGAGTCCAACACCAAAGGATAAATAAAGCCACTAGGCAACCCTTGCTTGGTCCCTTTGAAGGTAGTCCTATATGCTTTTAACGTAACCGATAACCGTATAGAAAGGCGTGGAGCGATTAACCTCGAGGCGGTTTGCGCAACCGACGCTTCTTCCTAAAACATCTCCGCAAACTCAGCAAACGGATCTTTCCGAACCCATCGTACAAACTTCAAACTCGGCACAAACGGCTAATCTGTAAAGCAACCGCAACGCGAAGAACCCGGACAAAGAAAGTAAAGGGGTGAAGCGAGAGCAGAGACGCGTTTCGAAACGCGGGACGGGGAGAGAAATACCCGGAAGCGTTATTTTTTTTCTTTCCTATTTTTTTTTTTTTTTTTTGAGTGCGGGGCAGGCGTCAAAGCCGGGATTAAGAAGGTGGACAAAATCCAGATCGACTATGAACATTTTGTACACAAATAATACATGAGCGTTATAATTTACAAGTAGCATGTATGATTAATATATTTATATATGTATAGAATCTGGAAAGGGGGGGGGGTCCTACCACCTATCACCATTTGGAAACAGCGCAAACGCGGTGGGCGGATACGCCAGCGGCCGGGAAACTTGTTTTTTTTGTTTGTTTGTTAAGGATTTATGTATACTTTTTTTTCTTTAAAAGAGGTAAACCCAGTAACACATACCCAGAGGTTAAAAATGTGTGTTTTTCTTTTTTCTTCATTAAAACGACATTTTACAGTATGACGTTAAAGTATTAGTCATGTTTGGTTATCCGATCTAATGAATCATACCGACCCTAGAAGCGTTACGTTATAATTGTGCAGGGAGGAACTTAAAGGCAAGACCTGTGAAATGTTTTACATTTTCTCTCCATCTCTTAAACATTGTTATGAATAAATTTAATCGTCTTGATATGGCTACACCATTGACAGTATGTTTTCAGGTTTGTTTTGTGTTTTTTTTTTTTTTTCTCCCCCGCATGCTCAGTCTACAAGGCCACTTTCCCTATGAGGACGCCGATAAGGAAGAAGAGGATGATCAGGCCGATTGTCCGGTTGCTGAGGGTCTCCTCTTTTACCATCCGGGACGACTGGGGCGCTGGGCCACTTGTTGCCTGGAGTTTCCGCAGCCTCAATCCATCTTCCTCCTGCAAAACGACGACAACCATGTTTATTGCTTATGATCGTTGCTTATCAAGATCCCTGATATTTTCTGCAGGTTATTCTTTATGACTTAAACATTTTGTTGTTCTATGTTCTGCATCGTGTAAGTCCTTCTGTCCCTGGTAGACGGCACCGATTCTAGACACACCGCACCATAGAGAAGCATCTCAGGCTATGGAACGCCTTCATTTAGCTGGAGGTTCAGCTCTATGGTTCCTGTACCAGTTACAGACGAGGAGCGCCTCGAGAGCCCGTTCCACACGGACTACGCGGCGGACTAACCTTAAACTGCTTGTTTTCCTCTCGTAGCCTCTGGATTTCATTCTGCAGCCGCTTGTTATCTTCTAGCGCTTTCTTATACTCCGGGTCATCCAGGTTGGAGCTTATTGACTTGGACAGGGAGGAAGATTCTGTCTTTGTTACGCTGCTGGATAAGATCTTGTTGATTTCTCCATCGTGCTGGAATAGACAGAAACGCTTACACTCAAAACACTTTCTTTTTCTCCGAGGAAAGGGGGTAGGACGACGCATTCATACGGAAAAAGGACCTTGAGCGGGGAAGGTACTCACAGGTTTATCGTTTTCGGCCGGCAGCTCGAACATACATCTAAGTTTGGAATCCATGAGGTCGTCTGGTTTTGCCTCTTTCCACTGGAAAACGTAATAACAGCAGGAATGTAATGTCAAATCGAGATTGAACAATTGTAACTTTAATCGGCGCAGGAAGCGTTCAAAAGATGGAGGGCTAGGTCCAAGTAACACAACATCTACATCGGTTTGGTTGGAATCTCTTAAAAGTATCCACGTGGTTCACCGGTTCAAAGCGTCGTTTGTTCTCGGTTAAAATGCATCTTCCAATAAGAAGATCAATTATATTTTTGAAGATGTACTTGGGGCAAAATGGAGAGAAAAGCTGCATTTTTCTCTTGAGGACACTGTTTGCTAAAGCCAATGGACCACGGCATTGGAGACAAGGGGCCACCAATGTGTTAAGTGCAAAACTGAACGTGTGTCTCAAAAGGAGATAAGTCCCTTGGTTACCCAGGAGGGCCGAGGCCAGAGCTCTAAGTGATCACACAGAGTAAATATCACAAGAAGGCCTGCACCGACAACTCAACACAAAAGGCCAGTTTACTTACTACCGCTTCCATATCAGAGGTGTCTGGTGGGGCCACCATGGACTGGACCATGAACTTATGTTTGCTTTTCTCGTTGGGGTCATAGTCGAACGGTTGAAGCATCACTGCAACGGGAGAACTGGCGTTAGAAACACGAAACGTCCCGCCAACGTACAGGGGGGGGGTCACCGGGAACGTTCTGCGATCTACGTCTAGTCAAAGACAGCAAAGAAATGTAACAAAGCTTGGAAGAGTCTGAGGTCCTAATTCTACAACAATTACACCTAAATGCCGAGTTTTAGATGTCGTCGTTCAAAGAACGCAAAGCGAACGGAGCGCGCCCGCTAGTACTCACCGGACACGTTGACGGAGGAGCCGGGCTCGATGACCCCGCTGTTGGGTCGCACGCAGTACCTGCGAGGCGCTGTGGTCTTCACTTTGAAGCAAACGCTTTTATCTATGGGATTGGTGAGTTTCAGGTTGGTGGTGACGACATCTGTGAAGGGGCCTGCAAAGCGGAGCACAAAACATACGGCTGATGAGCGCCGCACGGCGGGAACCTCTCCGAAAGAAGACTCGCAACATCGTTAGGACCTCAAAAACAAAACAGAGCGTCTTCCGGCCAAGATACCCGCAGATAACCTGGAACCGGGGGCACAGGGATGGAGGGGCGAACGTTACGTCCGGCGGGACAGGTAAGCGCATTCCTTTAAGCAGATCTGGCGGCATAATCATTCACAACAGCATCACGGCTCTAATTAAGTCAATTAATTAATGTAATCAGCGAGGAGCGAAATCTAAGCTACAATTATACATGTTGGCAAAACAACGCAAGCTCCACGAACCAGCCGACAACACCGACCGCCTCCCTCAAGCCCATCTCACGCGATGCCGGCGCGGAGCGGGGTCTCCCTATACAGATAAACCCCCAACAAATGCTGTATTAAACCGTACGTGGCGTACGCGTGCAGATTTACCGGAAGAGGCTGTCGGGGCTGGCAATCAATGCCGGTGGACAAGCAGTCAGCAGAAGAGTTAATGGGCAGCGGTGGGAAGTATCCCCGGGGGGCTCTCAGGTTTCCAGGAAGGGGAAACCATAAAGTTAGCACTTTATGGGAGATGAGGACGGCTCGGACACGCAATCCTCCTTCAGCAATATTACACTGTCAGAGCCGCCCTTGGCAAAAGACCAAGGCTGCCCCCCCCATATGCCACAGAAGGTCTGGTCGCCCTGATGCTGTCAGGTAGGGCATCAGCCTTCGCTTCATTTAAAAAACCACGGTGATGAAATGGCGATCCCCCGAATAACACTGAACACCCCCGCTATCTGTAACACCCCTCCCCCCGCAGCCACTTCTATTTTTGATTTGCTGACTGAGATAAAGTGAGGGCAAAGATGAGCCGCGTCTGTCTGTGGGGTATCTCCGTCTTGAAGGGCGTGTGGACACAGTCTTCGCTCCCGCTTGGCAAGGCCGGGTAACCGAGCACTAGTCATCGGCACTAGTCATCGGCACTAGTCATCGGCACTAGTCTCAGGCACTAGTCTCAGGCACTAGTCTCAGGCACTAGTCTCAGGCACTAGTCTCAGGCACTCAGGTCTCAGGCACTAGTCTCAGGCCACTAGTCATCGTACTAGTCTCTACTAGTATCGGTACTAGTCTCAGGCACTAGTTATCGGTCTAGTCTCAGCGCACTAGTCATCGGTACTAGTCTCAGGCACTAGTCATCGGTACTAGTCTCAGGCACTAGTCATCGGTACTAGTCTCAGGCACTAGTCATCGGTACTACTCATAACGACAAAGAAGAATTCTGGCTGAAACGTTTAAGGATATGAATTGGTGGTAATAAAAGAAAAAGCAATTAAGAAATATCTCCCCGTCCCTCTGTAAGGAGCTTCGACCTTTGCCCCAATCGTTCCAGGGACTGTCACAACGTGACCCGCTCTCTCCAAGTCATAATTACGTTTACAGGTCAAAGGCGAGAATCTGGAGTTAACCGGCTCTCTCGAAAACCTGAAATATTATCCGCACCGGCTTTTCAGACCGAGAAGGAACCGATTCACAACGTCTCAACAGCTCAAAATGCCGACTCTCGGAAACGATCACCTTCTCCTAAGACACCATGAAGTCCCTCAGAAGCCCAACATCAGCTCAACAACCAGCTTTAATTCTCTAAATCCCATCCCTTTTACAATCGCCGGCTCCTCGGGCTCATGACGTGGAACGTTGTCTCTCGCGCGATGGAGAAACGAGTCCTGGAAGCCAAGTAGAACGCAAGCTGCCGGCAGGCATCTCATGGACGGACCAAACCAAAACACAGAGGCGCATCAGACTATTTTCAGCAACTATTTTCCGAGGCGTATCTGCTCGGTGCTCAGCGAGCGGCGATTTCCTTCCCTCTAGGATCTGGACGGAGAACGTCCTGAACATTCAACAGGATACAATCCACCTTATGTTGACACCCGCCGTGGTATTGTCTGCCTCCACGTGCGCGGCTCTCCCGCTGAGCCGAGGAAGAAGCATCAGGTTTTTTTTTTTGCTTGAACCTGGGTCAAGCCTTTCCCGCTTGGGCTTTTGTCCCTGAACGACCTGATAATCAGGTATGTCCACCAACCTGTTCTGTTCTTACAGGCCGCAGCACGGTTTGGCTCTGCCCTCTGCATTGATGCCCAATTAACCACGCCAGGATACACACCTGTGCCTCGTGGCCACGTGCCTAGAACACGGTGCCGTCGATTCTTGATTGACATCGAGGGGTAAAGGCAAGGCTCCCTAGATTCGCTACACTTACACATATGACATCATCGGATGACTTCAGATTCACATTAAAAAAGGCTCGATCGTCCTTAAGGATCAGCAATCACCGCGCCGGGAGGAGCGCGGCCCCTCCAACTATCCGGTGACCCTTTTATCTGTAGAGATGAGTCTTCGAGGCTCTAAGGACGTATTGATTATCTTGCGAAGCCGCGCAAAGTAGATTAGCGTGCAGCTCACTGCAATTCATAAAACCCAGCGACATCAAAACGTGTAACTAAACGTAGCAGAGTAATAAACCGGGCAAAGGATCCGTTATTAAGAATTTCATCGGGAATTCCTGTCACGTGACAGAAGAGCAGGCACCGATAGGCTGAGGTCGCAGAAACTGAAAAAGCCTCCTAAAATTTGACTTATAAACCTAAAATGGGACGAAGGCGCGTGAGCTTACGGTACAGAGAGGGGCGACTCTCGGCTGCCATCTCCACCATACTTCCCAGCACGGCGGTTCTGCTTTATACAGCCTGAACTCTCCGGATAACAAACCGCAGCTCCCTCAACTATTAAGCGAGTCCAGCCCCGTTACCCAACGCGACAAGCTCGGTACTACCTGTCTGCACCACGGTAGCCGCCGGCACCAAAGGGTGTGGACTCTTCGGACGCCGGGACAGAGTCGTGGACCGAAGTCTGGAATGACCACCCTCCGCGGCGTGAATCGCCACTGCGAAAGGGAGTAGTGGGAGTTGCGGCGGAAGTCTATATCGTCCCGTAGAACGGTGGGCAGCCAATGACAGACGGGATCTCCATCCGCCTCTCCTCCCATTGGCTACACGCGCGGCTCAAGCGTTAGAACAGAAAACCAATACCCTCAAGGTCAGCCAAACCATTCATTAAACCGAGTGTAAGGACCCGGCTCCGCCATTAAAGGGACACTCCGGCCGTCATACGCACGTTAGTGGGTACGGTAGCTGTGCGATTCCTTCAAATGTTGATGGCGTCCCTTTAAATTATACCCATTTCCTGGGGTTGGCGTTTAACCCGTTGTTACCCCCGAGGGCAGCTTTGTGTCTCCCTGATCTCAACAAATCTGAAATTGCAATAAAAGTATAAACGGAACTGAATTCATCCCCGCGCCTTTTTTAAGAGGGGCTTCGGATATTCCAGGCTTTTCTTAGCCACTTTTTTTTTTTTCTTCGTTGGCATTTTCTGCTCTTAAAATATATCCACTTCAGCGCGACTAATAATACCTTCATTAAAGCGAGAGAAAAGAAGGAGCCCCCATCCGAGCCGGGGGGGGGGGGGGGCTGGGGAAGGATCCTCAAAGCGGTCACTTCTAGAACGTACAATTGAGCATGTGCCGTGTGCCAGGTTAGATCAGGTTTCTGGCAGATAGATAAGAGTTATAATCCCCCTGCCACTCCACAGATCATACATACACGCGTGGAGCAGATACTAACCACAGGGGTCCGGGTACTGACTCTGAACACACACACACACACACATATATATATATATATATATATATATATATATGCACATGAACGCGTATTTTACACTTATGGATGCCCCTTTACATTACAGCAACAGTTGCTGATCAGGGTTGCTTGGCCACAGAGCTGACATTCGTATTGACAGCTTGAGGGGTAATGTTCCTCTATCATTACTCCCGTTAAGACTGACCAGCGCGGTATAGACACAGATACTGTGTGTGTGTATATATATATATATATATATATATATATATATATATATATATAATAAATATGATATATATATATATGGTCCTCTAAGATGTGAGGTTACACACGGCTCCGCGGTATCAGCCCTAATGGGAGGAACACGTGCTGTACATACAGGATACACCCGTGGAACACGAGCGACATACACGCCAGACGTGCAGCAGCCCCCATACAACATACACGTGTACAGGGCACACACGACGGAAACGGAAGAAGCCTTTTAGCGATCTATTTGTATATTTGCTCTATAGACAGATTTCTGCCCTCGGGGGTTGCCAGGCGACGTGTAACTCACAGGGGGGGGGGGTCGGAAAAGGGCATTTACAGCACATACGGGCCCGGTATGTAAAGGGTGAGGGTGCCATGCTCGGTATACCATGGTTCAATATACAAAGGGTTAAGGTGCCACACTCAGCATAAGGGTGCCGCGGGCAGTATAGACGGGCTGAGGGGAGACATGGGCAGTATAGACAGGCTGAGGGGGGGGGCACGGGCAGTATACAAAGGCTCGGTATATAAAGGGTCTGGATGCCATGCTGAGTCTGTAAGGGTGACAATCAGCATATAAGGGCCCTGAGGGTGCCACGCTCAGCATATAAGGAGGGCTGAGGGTTCTAGGCCACACTCAGTATATAAGAGGTGAGGGTGAAAGGCCCAGTATATGAGGGCGCTGATTGTTCCAGGCTCAGTATATAAAGGGTGAGGGTGCAACGGTTAGCATATCAGGGCTGACGGTGCCACAGGCCGGGTCCAAGGACTGGGGGCCAAGTTCATTATATAAGGGCTGAGGCTGTCAGGCTCAGTATATACCGGTATAAGGTACAGGGTGTATATAAGGGTCGCTATACAGGGCAAAAAGAAGGTGGGGGATGGGTAAAGATGGCGGCCGCCCCCCCCCAAGATACCTCTGAATTTCAGCTCGTGCTGGGGCTCCAGGACCAGGACCTGCTCCACTTTGGCCATGGCGGGCTGGGCGGTGTGTGCGCGGCGGGGAGGTCCGGGCTGGGGGGACTCGGGCCTGGCTCTAACAGCCCAGCGGCAGCTGCCGACCTGGTGATGCAGCAAAGCGGCGGAGGGCGGAGGCTGCGCTGACGTCACGGACACTGCAGGCCCAACGCTCCGACGGCACAGCGCATGCGCGAGGGCGGAGACTGACTCAGGGGCGGGGAGCGGCACTCTCTGTCTCTGAAAGGGCGGAAACCGGACAAGCGACTGACAGCCTGAAAAGCGTGGACGGGTCAAATGACTGACAGGCTGTCTAGAGGCGGGGACTGCACTACCAGGAGCAGAGGGGAGTGGGTTATTGATTGACAGGTTGAGTACAGGGACAGTGACTGACAGGCTGAGGGGAGTGGGTTATTGATTGACAGGTTGAGTACAGGGACAGTGACTGACAGGGCGAGAGGAGCGGATAGGCTGAGGGGAGCTGGTTAGCGATTGAAAGGTTAAGTAAAGGGACAGTGACTGATAGGCTGAGGGGAGTGGGCTAGTGATTGACAGGTGATGGCCGGTGACTGACAGGCCGAAGGTAGTTGATACATTTAACACTGCACCTTGCAGGGCTTGTGTTCTCCATCTCGAAGTTAAAACTCACCAGCTCAGACCCTTTGTAGCCCTCCGTGAATTCAGTGACATGAAATTAGTCCCCACCAACTCATCGTTTAGTGAATAAAGTCCACTAGCTCCAGGGGTTTTCAGGCCTAGGGGACTAATCCAGATCACATTAAGATGCCGTGTTTTCGGAAGAACAATCCCCAGTGAGTCCCATAAAACACACTGGGCACGCGTTCTCAGGCCCTCGGGAGAAGCTGCAGCACCACTCCGAGGAAGTGGCATTTTAATTATTCAAGGGTTTCTGCAGCAGAAATGGCTACCGTGCCACGTCCTTGGTTGCCCTCTGTGAAAGTCACCTCTGCCGGAGCACCTGATAAAACTGCCCCTCTGGTTCATGGAATTTAAAGGGACACTCATTTTTTTTTTCCAGGTTTCAGCGGGAGTCACTGATTGGTCGGTTACCAATAACGACCGGTAACCGACGGATTAAGATGTCATTCAAGGCATTTAGTGAATATTCTCCGGTCGCGAGCATTCATTTGTTTGAACACTCTGGGATTTATTTATTATTATTTTTTTTTGCCTTTTCTTGAGTCTTGACGTTTTTAAAGCTCTGCTTTAATTCTTTAAACCCTCCGGCAATGCGGCCGAAATTAATCTGAAAACATTCCTTATCTGGAACGAACTTCGCCCTTTCCAAAAGCACGGAATCAGCTCATTTCGATAGCAAAGTCTAAGGGACTGTATTGGGGAAACTCAATGGAAAATAAAGCCCTGGGCAGCCGCCAGGAGGGGGGGAGGGGGCAACCAGTACCGGCATTTGGGGCCGGGCACCCCCTAATTGGCCGGAGTGGGCCTGCTTCACGGTACTGGACTCTACTGGCCCAAGACCATTGCCCAATACCATTGCGGGCTTTGGGACCCAGAGGGAACTCTCAGGGTTGGACTCTGAGTCTCAGGGTTTTTGCCCCAATCTCAGGGGCAGATTCTCGGGGTCAAACTGTCTGGGGCCGAATCCTTCCTACTCTACCCTCCCGTGATCACATATAAGACTCCCATTTGGTGTTTTTGCTACCAGTACGTTATGGCTGCTTGAATGCAGGTGACTCAACAAAGTGTATCTTTGTATAACGCCATGTCAATGTTTCCATGGAGACCGGTATTAGAGCCACTTGGGCCACACTTTTGTCGAGTAACTTCAGAGAATCTTCACAATAGGCTTTTAAAGGGTCTGCCCATTTAGAAAGATGGCCCCCTTTCTGTGGATTTTGGCCTGGTGGCCCACTTGTCAGTATAGTGGGAGGAGCATGGGGCAGGGCAATGGGAGGGGCATTTGGAATCACATTGTGTGCGCAATAAAGACAATTAAATGCTTTGTTTTGTCTTTTAAAAATAAATAAATTTATATATATATATTGATTGCCCATGTAAATTGAGTGCAAAAAAATGATACATGTCGCAAATAAAATATTTTTATTAAAACGCAGTAAAATAGAAAGTTTTAGTGACTATTTCCATGGCAATGGACGGTATGGGGTACAGGAAGTAAAGTTTATTCAAATCGCGATAAATGCTAAATACACAAATTAAAATAGTCGGTTTTTTTAATATTAACACATAAATCACATGACTACGTTCAGCCGGGACCAGCCCGCGTCTGACATACAAAATGACGTTTCCAAGCTTAGAAATGTAATTACAAATATCGGTTTTTAACCAGCTGGTCGCGCGCACGATTGGCTATATTTGCGTTTATTCGATAAATATTAAGGGGCGAACATTCTGAAGCAAAACAGCCCGGTTTTCATTACAAAATTCAAAACAACAGTAAAAAGTAAAACATTTAAAACGCAAATTCCCTTTATAGGTCGCTGATTCCGCAACAACGATAGCGACAGATGAAGACTCCATGGTGGGGGTTATTGAGCAAACAAAGGGTTAAAGTCCAATGTGCCGTCTAATTTCTAAAGGGTTAAAGTGCTTTCTGACACCGATTTGTGAGCGCACAAATTTGCCGTAAAAAAAAAGGGATTTTTTTTTAAAAAAAATTCCTTTCTTCGCCGGTCTCAAACACAACAAAAATAAAAACCTTTGAAGCGTTGTTTTCCGCTTCTATGGCATCAGCCAATGCCTTCTCTTCATGTTCAGGCAGCCTATCGGTGCCCTGCGTTAAGGCCGTAAAAATACAGGATGGAATCGATCTGTTTAAAAACATGGAAAAAAAAATCTAACAAATGCATTAACAAAAAAAAAAAAAGCATCTAATATTTCTAAAGCCGGATCGCTTAATTTTCCGGGTCCGTGTTAGATATAACCCCTCCCCCTCCCCAAAAACGTGCAATAAGTGGTATTTTTACTAGATTTATTCCGTCTCGTTCACTATTTAGAGCAAAAAAAAATAAGTTCTACAGCCAGCCTGGGGAATAATCAGCATTACTGAAAAGATAACGTAGCACAGGAATGAAATACGTCAATATTCTACCTGTGCTAAAGCAGGCTTAGTGTTATACCTTGCAGTCATTAGGATACCCGGCACCCTTTTTATTGTAAGCTGCAAGGTGACCCAACAAATCTAGAAAGAAAAAAAACCGCAAGAAGTGACATTTAATCTGGGCATAGTCTACGTGGAACGGCGGGTTTTGCAGGTTTCTCTATGTCATGCGCGATAACTAATAAAGCGACAGAATCCCATCACGTTAAGCCGTTTATCTGGGGGTTCCCAAGGAGCAGCCGGCGTGTAGCGGCTCAAGATTATTCCAACGTTCACCTTTTAAATAAGTGACCCCAAACCTTTGAACGTTGTTGCACTCATTTTAATGCACATGTGTTTATGTTTGCTACCGAAAACTAGTAATTCTGTTTCATCGGCCGTCTCCGCGGCATCATTTCTTGCTACAATATTTCCAATACGCGTGAATTAGTCGGGTAAACCTAGAGTTTTATTGCTATAAAAAGGTCCGATTTAGTTCCATAATTCCTTACCGTTCCGCGTCATCAAAATAACAACGTGAAAGCTAGATCAATTTCTAAGGTCACACGCGAAACGCGTAGCGCGGGGCTAGTAAAACGCCGAACCTTCACTGCTAAATTAGTTGAACGGAACGAGTCTTATTTTTCAAGTTTAAACTAAAAACTTTAAGTCTAACAAGAAGTAAAAAAAAAGGTTTGGATAAACACGTGGACGGTATTTACACGAGCAAAGAGAATGGGGGTTTCCCTCTCAGAGAAGGCAGAATGGCGGGCGCTGCTTAAAGCGGATAAAGCCCCGGTGGCTCCGCGAGAGCCCGGCGTGCATAGTGGCGACGGTCTCGACGGAGGCCGCCGTGGAAAGAGAACGTCGGCGCGCCTACCGCGTTCTGTAAACAAGCGCGCGTCCGGACGGTCAGCAGCATCTGTTCTCGGCCTCCGACGACTGCCTTCGAAGCTTGAAGCCCTTTCCGGACGTGGCACTGGCGTTGGCAGAGGGTATCCTTTTACCTGTGCGGAGGCAGAAAAACGGGGACCGAGAATTAAAGGTGCAGTTCCACCTGGTCACGTAATTAGAGTAGGCAGAATTGCTCAAACAAATAGTGGGAGAAGAAAATAAAAATGATATATATAACAATTTCTATTTCACAATTTTTTGTGTTATTTGTGTGTTCAGAAGTATATTATATTCATCGCTTTTCCTTTGTGTCACTTTTATCCCAAGGAAAATACTACACCACATCTGTCGTAACTCATCTTATGACGTATCCATGAATATTATTTAAAACTATACTTAAGAATTTTATAACCCCTAGTTTAATTTATTAAGATTTACCAAAAGTGCTAAATTATACAAAAAAATAAATTATATATATATATATATATATGAATAATAATAATAATAATAATAATAATAAGTTATTGAACTATCTTATACTTATCCTGCATTCACCTAAAATTAATAATTTCACCCCAATTAGTAATTGATCTCTGCTATAGTTTTCAATATTAAGTTATCGTTTTTTTTTCATTTTTCAAACAAACAGTGGGAGGAAAAAAAAAAAAAAAGCATGCAGAATCGCTTCGTTGTATGAAACTCTTCCACTTCTGCAGGAAGTCTGCTTCCCTTATCCACCACTCTCTAGGTGAAGGGTTCAAATCAAAGCCTCCGAGTCTCTACTTTTAGACTGCGGTCTCTGGTCTTTGAATAATATCCTTAAAACATTGCAATCATGAAGAAAAAAAAATGCTGGTCGCTTGACGTGAATGGAGGTGGAATGAAGACTACTTTGCAAGAAGATCAGGAAGGTGTCTTCAGTCAATTAGGGGATGGGGCTCTATTTTATTTTAGATGGTTTGGCAAGCCTCTCTCTCTTATATGAATACAGGGTTCTGAAATGACCTACAAACAAATAGTTTGGGGGGGCAGCAACGAGCTCACACAGAACACAGATACTTACTAATTTCGATAAAGAGCTCGTTGATATTTATCGCATTCTTGGCACTTGTTTCCACAAAAACTGCATTTATTGAGTCAGCATAATCTTTAGCATCTTTTTCCAGCACTTCCCTAAAAAAAAAAAAAGAGAGATTATGCAAGTTCATGTCATCTGAGCTCTTTTTGACCGATTTTGTCACGCTTTAACCAACCAAAGTGGTGTTTTTTTCCTGCTAGCAGCTCATGTTTGAAATATCTTCTTTAAAAAAAACTCAAAAAGGTGACTCGGGGTGATCTTTGCACAAATAAAGCTTTCCAGCTGGTAGGGCGCTGGAAACCTTTCGCTTCTCCAATCGGTGGCCCGTTAAATCTTTGTGAAGAACGGTGGCTCATTTGAAACATTCTAAGATATCATCTTACCTGTACACTACCATTCAAAAATTTGGGGTCGCTTAGCAATCTCCTTGTTTTTGAAAGAAAAGCAAATTTTTTCCATTAAAATAACATGAAATGGATCAGAAATCCAGCGCAGGCGGGGTTAATACTGTAAATGAGTATTGTAGCTGGAAACGGCTGATTTTTAATGGAATCTCTTCATAGGTGTACTAAGGCCCTTTATCACTCCCATCACTCCTGTGTTCCAACGGCCCTTTATCACTCCCATCACTCCTGGGTTCCCTTTATCAAATGGCCCTTTATCACTCCCATCACTCCTGTTTCCAATGGCCCTTATCACTCCCATCACTCCTGTGTTCCAATGGCCCTTTATCATCCCCATCACTGTGTGTTCCAATGGCCCTTTATCACTCCGTGTTCCAATGGCCCTTTATCACTCCCATCACTCCTGTGTTCCAATGGCCCTTTATCACTTCCCATCACTCCTGGTTCAATGGCCCTTTATCACTCCCACACACTCCTGTTCCAATGGCCCTTTATTTCACTCCTGTGTTCCAAATGGCCCTTTATCACTCCTGTGTTCCAATGCGCCCTTTATCACTCCCATCACTCCTGTGTTCCAACGGCCCTTTATCACTCCCATCACTCCTGTGTTCCAATGGCACGTTGTGTTTGCTGACCCAAGTTTAAGTTTAAAAGGCTAATTGATGGTTAGAAAACCCTTTTGTAATTATGTTACAGCCAGAAATGTCCTTGTTTTCCATGAAAACAGCTCAGTGACCCCAAACTTTTGAATGGTAGTGTATATAGAAAAGTCCATTTATTGTTATATAACAGGAATTACTTATTTCCCAGAAAAATGAGCAAAGCCTGACTCTGCGGGACATCCCGAAGGATGAACATTTTTATATATTTGTAAGTGTTGAGTTCCCCTTATACTGTTAGAAGATAAACTCCCATTACAGCACTTTGTTATAATGTATATTTATGTATCTGCCGTACAAACACTACCTGACATCATTTAGATCACACTTGTTTCCTGCTATCGCAACTACGATGTTGGGTGGTCCGTGCTGACGCAGCTCCTTCACCCAGTTCTTCAAGGTTGTAAATGTTTCCTGGGACACCAGAGAGAAGAAACAGATTAACGATCCGGACAAACCCTGTGTCCTGCGTGATTTAAATCTCCAGATCTCTGAGCTCCTAGAAGGTTCAGAAATACTTTGATAAACGATTCTAGAACCCTGAACCGGTTTAGAGGTTCCTAAAGAAAGCCATACCTCTTTTGTGATGTCATAAACGATGATGGCGGCCGTAGACCCCCGGTAGTACATCGGCGCCAGGGCTCGGAACTTGAAGGAAACCAAAAAAAGGTCAATAAAAGATTAGCATTAATATCTGGATACATATAGAAAGATACGGGCACACACTGGCCTCTGCAGGGGCCACCCCGGTGTTTGAATTAGGGGGAGACATGAAAAAAGGTGAAGAATGGGACAGAAAGAAGGCGTGATCGTAGGAAAGATGGAGGAAAGAGACCTAGAAGGTGCCTGGAAAGGGTTAGGATGGAGGCGGAGGAACGGGATGGATGACGAGAGAGGGATTTGTTATAAAAAGAGGTCTGTTCATTCATGTTTAGGATCATGATAATGGAACGCTTTAGACTTTTAAACTTAAACTTGGATCGGCGAACACAACGTGCCATTGGGACACAAGAGTGATGAGAGTGATAAAGGACCATTGGGACACAAGAGTGATGGGAGTGATAAAGGGCCATTGGAACCCACAACATTAACCATTGATTTCATGTTATTTTAATGGAGAAAATTTCCTTTTCTTTTAAAAACAAGCAAATTTCTAAGTGACCCCAAAGCTTTGAAAGTAGCGTAATATATATATATATATATTTTTTTTTTACCAAAAGTAGCAGTAGAACTGATTGGGTTTTAGCCCATTGTGTGTAGTACCGCCTCCTCGCCACCTGAGGGCAGCAGGCAGCAGCCAAAAACAATATGCTTTGTGTTGGTAAACAATGCGTATCTTGGTGATGCAATGTATGATGTCACTAACGGCGTTTTGCAACACGTAACCAAAACATGGAGAACAGCAAGAGGAGAGGTCTGAGTTACCTCCTACGTATGGGGAGCAGTAGCGGGGTGACAGGGGATGATATCCTCTGCCCTCATTACCCCACTTTGATTGGATGGTTGGTAAGGTTATTCTGCTCTCTGATTGGCAGACAACACCTCCATTCAGTCCTGCGTGTGATTAATACTTACGCGCTCTTGGCCAGCGGTATCCCAGATCAGAAACTTATGCAGCTCGTTCTGATACTGAACAGTTTTGGTCATGAAGGAAGCCCTGTAACACAAACAAGAGACCGAAGAGGCTTCTTCAGATAACCCAGAGTTCGGTTTAAAAAAAATGGTACTATTACCGTTACATAGAAATTAAATAATAATGTGACTACATGAGGACATAACTAAATAATCATTGAAATGTATTTATTATTATTATTTATTAATAGTATTATAATAGTAAAATTGATTTATTTTACTTATTTTGTAATTATATGTATTATTAATATTATATTAATAATATATTTCATTGTTATTCTCCTTATTACTAATAAACAAAAACAATAATAATAATAATAAGTAATAATAGGAATTTGAGGCACTGGGATTAATTTATGTTAATGTAAAGAAATACTTTAATGTAAAGAATAATGTAAAGAAATATTTGAGGCCTCCACGCATTTTTCAGGGCTTTCTTACCCAATTGTCGGATTGATATTGGGGTCAAAACTGTCCTCCACGAACCTCCATACAATGCTTGACTTTCCGACCCCCGTGTCCTACAAAAAAGAAATAAATATCAGCAATTAAAAAATTATTTTAATTATAAATAAGAAAGCATGGAATCGTGGAAAAAAAACGTATATAGTAATATATAAAGTATATTTCACGCTCCTCGCATAAAACAAATATTTAATGGCTGGAGGGGTGAGCTTCAAGACCTCAGAGGTCCCCTCTTCAGATGTCACTCGTGTTCTTTGCGATCTAACTGCAAACATGTTCCATCAGTCACCTGTTTGGTACCACGGGGGATAGAGCAGACGTGTAATATGTACACAGACACGTGACGTGTACATACAGAACCTGGCTGCGTTATACACGCGCAACACCCCGTTATGGCAACTGGAATTAAGGGCAATTGACATTATTACATAACATACATGCAAAACACGTGTGTGAGCGAGCGGCGTGTTTATAGAGATTGTACAGGTATATGATTCATACGGGCTGTGTGTTTATTATGTATACCAGGTATCGCTTCCCACCTATACAGGGCTGCATGCTTATGATATCTCAACATAGATGATACAGACTGTATGTTTATTATACATATCTCTATATATTAGGTATAGTATCCCATATATATATATAAGTATAATTATTAATTACAGAGATATATAGATGATACAGCCTGTATGTTTATTATATATTTCTCTATATATTAGGTATAGTATCTCATATATATATATATATATATATATATATATATATACCGGTATATAAAGTATAATTATTAATTACAGAGATATACAGATGATACAGACTGTATGTTTCATATATATATATATATATATGGTATAATACGACCGATAAGTACCCGCTCGGCAGTCCCCCGGCCTTACCCCTAGCAGACACACTTTCAGCTCCCTCAGAGCCATGGCGGCCTCCGGTTACAGGTCAGAGGATGAGCTCCGGCCTGCGGCACCTCGGCCTCCCAGTTCAGATCCAGCCGAGCCCGCCTCCCTGTCCCCGGCCACTCCTCCCGCCTGCGCCCGCTCCCCTCCCCGGGCCTAGTGGCAGCAGCTCCTCCCCGGGTTGGCTCGGCTGCTCCCTCCTCCCCGGCCTGGCTGCCCTGAGTGCCCTCACCTCGCCGGCCTGGGTGATGGACCCTCTGCCATCCCTTCCCTACATGCACCCAGTCTTATACATTGTCCTAATATTATTACATACAATAAATATATAATAGTACACTCAGGAAATATATCTTATCACACACAGCATATACCGGTATATTTATTATATTATATATATATATCTCTATATAATCACAAACAATATATATAAATATATAATAATACACTCAGGAAATATATATTATTACACACAGCATTTATATACATATATATAGTATTACACATATATATATAATATAATATATAAATATATTATAAAATAATTAATACACTCAGGATATATTACCTATATATATTTCACACACAGCATATACGAGGTATATATATATATATATATAATATAATATATATTATATATGAATAATATTATATATAATATATATATAATATATATATATATATAATATATATATATATATATATATATTATATTATATATCGGTATATATTTATTAAACAACATATATATATATAGTATATAATATTATATATATATATAATGCATTCAGAAATTAATTATCACACAGCAGCAATATATATATATATTATTACACACAATATATATATAAATATATAATAATACACTCAGGAAATATATATTATCACACACAGCATATATATATATATTATTACGCACAATATATATATAAATATATAATAATACACTCAGGAAATATATATATATATATAATAGTACACTAGGAAAATATATATACCGTAATAATATACCGTATTATATTATCACACACATCATTTATATATATTAATTACAACACAATATATATATAAATATATAAATACATTTAGGAATATATATATTATCACACAGTATTTATATATACATTTACATAGTATAGTACATAATATATATAAATAGTAAAAGTATAAATATATATTATACAGCATTTACATATATTTTAACACAGTATATACATATATATTATTATAAGCTGTAAATGTAAATATATATTATAATAAAAATGACGTATATAATGTAATTTGTATCTGGTTTCGGTACAGGGTACATATAGCTGCATATATAGATATATATATAGATATATAGTAAATGTATATACCAGGTCATGGGGCTGTGCACGCGGACTCACAGGGCACGCGCAGCGTGCACTTGCCTCGCACTGACCGCAGTTCCCGCCTCCTCCCGCCGGGAGTGCGCAGCGAGAGCTCGCTTGGAAAGGCGGAGGCGCGCACTCTCCTCCCGGCTCAGCCCTCAAGATGGCCGGTGAGTATCAGGGGATGGATCCCGGCCCGAACAGGACAGGCAGACGGGCTGTATGGGCGCGGAGCTTAGTGCAGGGGGTGCCGGGGCACTTCGCTCTGCACGCCGCTGGTTTTTGTTGAGAGAAATACCCCGTTGATGTTCATTAATGGGGCCCATCGTTATATGCTAGGGGCCCCTGATTTGGGGAGAGCTGTGAGGGGAGCTCAGGGCCCTTTAACAAGGGTTTTCTGGGCTCCTCAGGCAGAGGGTGATACTGTTGGGGCCCCTGACACGGGGTGACATGAGGTGTATGGGGTCCGTGATGTGCAGTGTGGGGGGCCTCGGACATGGGGCGGCTTTAGGTGAATAGGTGACATTAGGTGTATGGGGTGACATTAGGTGTATTGGTGCTTCTGGTATGGGGGCATGAGACGTATAGGTACCCCTGGTATGGGGTGCCATTGGGTGTATGGGTGCCCCTGGCATGGGGTGCCATTGGGTGTATGGGTGCCCCCGGCATGCGGTGGCTTTAGGTGTATGGGGTGACATTAGGTGTATAGGTGTCCCCAGTATTGGGTGCCAGGTGTATTGGTGCCCCTGGCATGGGGTGGCATTAGGTGTATAGGTGCTGCTGGCATGGGCTGGCATTAGGTGTATAGGTGTGTGCCCCCTTGGCATGGGGTGACATGGTGGGTGTATTTAGGTGCACGAACTAGGTAATGGATTGGCAATTAGGTTGTATGGGTTGCCACCTGGTATGGGGTGGCATTGGGTGTATGGGGTGGCATTAGGTGTATGGGGCGGCATTAGGTGTATAGGTGCCCCTGGCATGGGTTGGCATTAGGTGTATGGGGTGGCATTAGGTGTATAGGTGCCCCTCGTATGGGGTGGCATTAGGTGTATGGGGTGGCGTTCGGTGTATAGGTGCCCCTGGCATGGGGCGGCACTCTGGTGCAGGGCCATTTGCGGTTACACTAGTAGATATACTGGTAGAGAATGAGGGCCCTGATCATGAGAGCTTACAATCTATTATCATATCGCGTTATATGCTGTACGATGTGTTGAAGAATAAAGTGTATTTATGACTCCTGACCCAGTTCGGGACCCCAGCTACCTCGAGGCCCCCGGGCCAGGGTCTCTCCTTTGCACCGCGTGGCCCCTGTGCTGCGCCAAACATTCCGGTGCGTGTTCCCCTCGTCACGCGTGACGTCAGACTCCATACTGATTCTTACGCGTTAAAAGCCCCGTGACTGTCGATCTATACGTTTTAATGGAGCGCCTCCCCGGTGACAAAAACACGTCTGAAATCCATAGGTCGAGAGACGTATGGAATTACATGCTTAATTATTCCGTTCAAGGCCGCGGTTGCCGTGTCGTTTCCGTGTCATTCTGCGTGATATACGGTATTTCTGTTTATGGTCGGCTGACTAAGCGCTCGTTTCCGGCTTTATCTCTCCGCAGGGATCCCTCTCTACTTTGTGGATCTTCAGGACGATCTGGATGACTGTAAGTATCGCGTTTCCGGAGGTCAGTTTGGCTTCCTGCTCCGGTGATGACCCCCTTTTTATTTTGTTCCGTTGTATGCATATCTTTTGCACGGAAGGAATATGGGTGTGGGGGGGTGCATCTTTGGGGGGATTCTTCCTCTATACTGTCAGCCAGTTGCCCCCCCCCTGAGGGGTTCGATGTGTCCAGAGATGTCTACGGGGCGGATACAAAATAATAAGAAAATTATGATAAAAAAGAGACTGGCGGGACTTTTCTTTTATGGAAATCTTTGTCTACAATCCGTGTTTTTAACCTAAAAAAAACGCAGCTTTATGGTGCTTTATCTGTGTTAAAGGGGGACATACATTAGATGATGAGGTCACAGAACGGATGATGATCCGGGGGAAGAGCACCTGCCGTATTTTTATTGCTTTTATTTTATTATTTTATTGCTCTTCTCCCTTTTGGAATTCCCCCCCCCCCTGTCCGCCGGCACTCGGCGGCTGAGCGGCGGACTCGCTCGCAGGGAAGGATTAAAGGCGTTCTCGCTGTCCTGTGTATTAGGAAGGATTTTATCTCAGGGAGAGATCTCCAAACCTCTTATCAGATAACGGAGTGGAAATCGACCCCTCATCCTCCGCTCCCTTCTTATTTTGTAACCTAACCCTCCGCCATGACAGGTGTGAAGTTTTAGCGGAGCTGGCACCGTGTCGTATGTTTATTTGTAACGTGACACGTGAGTCTCATACCTCTTACACGTTGTGATACGTTGTACTATATTGTCTGTTTACTTTTTTTTCTCTCCCCCCCCCCAGTCGGGTTTGAAGATTATGGACCGGACTGCGAAAGCATGAGGATAACCGCCTTCCTGGACATCCCCGGACAGGACAATCTTACGCCGTTGGCACGACTGGAAAAATATGCGTTTAGCGATAATATATTTAACAGGTAAAAGGGTAGGCGGAACTGAAGCCCCCAATACTCCGAGGAGCGTCCACGATCCCTGCGACGAAGCGGCTATATATCGGCTGATATTTAAAAGCCGCTGTTATTACCCCGCAGAGCGAACCATTATCCCTTCCTAACTCAAAAAAAATATGTACAAACACAAACTTTAAAGAAGTTTTTTATCCTGAAAGCTGAAAATTGCTATTTTTATTTTTGACACTAAAAAAATTAAATTAAAAACCTCGGGGAAACAGCTATCCAGGGCCATAAATAATAGAATAAAGATTAATATATTAGAGCTTCTTGATCCAAAGACAAACCTGATGGAGTCAAGAAAGAATTGTTCCCTTTGAGTGAAAAAATAGCTTTATTGGGGTTTTTTTTTGTTTTGGTTGACGGGTTGAACTTGATGGACTCAAGTGGTTTTTTTTGTTTTTTTTCCCTCCCTAACCTGAATTACTAAGTTTCTAAACCCAAAGTAACAAATGCTCACTTGTACGTTGTGATAGCACGGGGGGGGGGGGGGTCGAAGCTCGTATTGACCGGTATTCCGATATTTTTTTCATGAATCCGTTTATATGCGCGTTTTGTCATATTTTATGTTTTAAATACTCTTTCGTTGTTTTGGGGTTTTTTTTAGGCAGATTATTGCCAGGGGGCTCCTGGACGTCCTCAGAGACTTCAGCAGCAACGAGGAAGATTTTCTGACCGTGATGGAGATAGTCGTGCGTCTGTCGGAGGATACAGGTGACTTCCCATCTGTTTTCCATCTCGGTTCTGGGTCTCCGCTAAGCCACGGATATACCCCGACCGTGAAGTTTGCCCATAAATTATAATTTATGCTGCGTAATTTAAGATTGATTTTCATTAACGGCGAGACAGTTGCGCGTTAGAAACGTGCATTATGAGAGTTTTCGTTAAAGTCTCTCTTTTTTTCTTTTTCCAGAGCCGACCGTTCGGACTGAGTTGATAGAACAGGTCCCCCAAATAGCCATCTTCCTGCAGGAGAGCCGCCCGCACTTCCCGAGAGCTTCTTCCGAATACCTCATGCCGATTCTTGTGCGCTACCTCACCGACCCCAATAATCAGGTACGGGACGCTGGTGCTTTCCATTCATTTGGGTAAAAAAAAAAAAGCTGCTTTATGGCTCTGCTTAATCAGATTTTTTGCACAGAAGTCCATCTGGTTGGTTGAGTATTAAAAAGATGGACGAGCAGTCCAGATAGGATTTTGTAACTGGTGGAAAAAAATATATCATTCTAGGAAATCTGTTTATTTTCAGAGAATTATTTGTCACTTTAGTCTTAAATTGCATAACACGGCTTGATGGTGATGTCTCTTTAATGTATTATCTGATAAAATAAAGTGGCGTTTCCATGGAGAACGCCCGTTTACAAGTTCTTCGGCGGCTAACAGCTTGTCTTTTAAACGCAGGTTCGAAAGGTAAGCCAGGAGGCGTTATTAATACTGCTGGAGCAGGACCTGATTGACCAGAGCGATCTAGAAAACAGGGTTTGCCCCATTCTGCTCGACCTCTCTTCTCCGGAAAATGACGACGAGTACAAAGTGGAAGCAGTCAACGTGAGTGCGATAGAAGAATTTGCCCGTCTGCGTGTTTGCACACGTTGATCCGGTTGACGTGTTCAAGAGCCGCATAACTAGCATTTTACCAATAAATGGAGAAATCGTTTTTTTATATATATATATATATATATATTTAGGTCACAGCGCGTGATTTTTCTGACTTGTATACAAAGTCATCTTACGTCTAAATTATTCATAGTGTTGTTTGGTCCCATCCGCAAAGATCCCTCAGGGGGTGCTTGATAAATACTGGGAATGATTTGCAAAGCAGGGAATCCGCATGGCCACGCGGGGACTGTTTGGGATCCATAAGACCTCAATGACTTGAATGGCGAGGACTCCTGGGGAGCAGCCATTTCCCAAAACACACGAGCTCACGTGTAACATGTAAACTGAAACAAGAACCAGTTCATCACCCCCTTTTCCCTTAACGTGTGTGTGGGGTAATTATTAATTTTATCCTACCTGACATAAGCGAAACCATTCCGTGCTTCGTTACTTAAACCGGTCCGCTTTTACGCTGTGTTTAAAGTACCTAGTAATATATATATTGTTCCCCCCCCCCCCAGATTATCTGTAAAATGATTTCCATGCTCGGGAAGCAGACCGTCGAACAGATGTTGCTGCCGCGATTCTGCGACCTGTGTAGCGATGCCAAGCTGTTTCAAGTTCGAAAGGTTTGATGAATTATCTTTGATTTATCGCGGGGAGCGCCCAAAAATACTCGCACGCTGATTGTTGCGAAGTCCGCATCGTTACACGTTAACACGCACTTAATTATCGTAGGAGGCAATGTGTAACTTTTTTTATGGCGGAACAGTTAAGGTCAGATGAAATTCTCTGTGCCTCCAGCGTCTATACATGAATATTTCATGCGATTCATGTGCAGTCAAGTGACTAAAGCCCCGAGTACTGATGTTCTTCGAGCTGTTTGTCTGTAAATAAACATTTGATGAATCCCTTGTGTGTACAAAACTTTTATTGTGTATCGGCTCGGAGAAGAACAAGAAATTTAATTGTGCCACATTAATTACAATTTCCATAATTACATTTTTTTTTGTACTCTTTATACCCCAAATGATCTCTTTTAGGTCTGCGCGGCAAACTTTGGAGACGTTTGCAATGCGGTCGGGCAGGAGGCTACGGAGAAATTCTTGGTGAGTATAGCAGGCGGTTGCGGGTCCTGACGTAACGCTATTCAAAGTCTGTCTGAGGTTTTGATCCAGAGTTGTAAGGAAAAAAAACAGACCGATCCAGGCTGGAAGAAACCAGCGCTGGAAAAAAAAAAAGAGTAGATTTATGTGCTGAATGGGCTGTAAAAACCTGTATTTAAAAAGAAATGCCGAGGTTGGCTGAATCCAGTCATGTGCTGGCCCAAGGAAACGAATAATAAAGGGCTCAGGGGATCCAAGGTCAACGAAGGACAAGGAAAGGAGAAACTGGCCTTTCCAATGACTGGTAAAATTGGGTTGTTTTAGTGCAAGGTCAATGGAGCCAGTAAAAATGGAGACTTGAGCACAGGTAGGAGAAAGTATCCAAAGGGTCGAACACAATCTGGTAGAAACAGGACAGAATCCAACCTGGAACTAGAATAAAGGCTTTCCAAAGGGCCGTGTGGTGACATATTGTCCCGTGCAGATGATCAAATGGTACGTGGTACGTCCCAATTACAAAGGGCACCTAAGATAAGTAGAGCGAATAACATTTCTCGGATACATCGAAGCGGTACGGTTCTGGACACCGCAGCTGACGCTTAAAACCCCTTTTGTGTTCTGCAGATTCCCAAATTCCTGGAGCTGTGCTCCGACAGCGCGTGGGGAATGCGCAAGGTGTGCGCCGAGTGCTTCATGTCCGTATCTTACACGACATCCAGCGAGGTCAGACGCACAAAGCTTTCCCCTCTCTTCATAAACCTGATCAGCGACCCTTGCCGATGGGTGAGTTTTTATATTTAACCTTTGGCAAAAGCCCAGACTGTCCATGCTATGGTTTTCTGTCGGATCTATAATGCAATTGCCGGATCAGCATAAACAAATGTAAAGTTATGCATTTGGGATGACAACCCCATCACACACACCCTGAAAGAGACTATTATTGGATCTGTTAATGGATAGCAGGAGTGGCAGGTACTTATTTTCTGTCGCCGTTCTGGTCGTTTCGTTACGCTGCTCTTCTATTCGCGTATGTTGGCATCAAGGCTGTGTCTTTCTTAAGACAAGAAGGTAGGCCACCCTCTTCCGTGAATTTCTTGTTTTTCAAGAACTTCCACGAGACGAGTCTCGTTACGGTCGAGCGGAGCTCTTTTACGCTCTTCTAAAAGTATGCTTTAAAAAATAAAATTCTACAGAGCTGGAGAACTGTATGTCATTGTGTAAAAACTGAACTGACCAGTTCACTCCAACCTTGCCCGGCTCGATTATATTGGGTGAGACGGCCTAAATGGTGCTCTCTCCGATCCATTGTTTTACTTAATAAATGTGTAATTATATTAATGGATACAATCCACTCATCCCTTCCTTAAATTTATAGCATATGGTCCTCCCCGTTACGTTCTCCCTCCGCTTTGCTGGCGGTTGATTTTGTTCTGGTAGCCTTAGAAGGGGGAGTGAGAAGTTCTACAAGTCGAGAGCTGGGAACTAATACGTTTGGGAGATGTCTGCAAAGTATAATTGTCCCTGACTAAAAAAACGTAACAGCGAGCGGTTATTTAGCAGAATGTTCTGAAACCGACGTGATTCTTACGGCTGCACATTGTATCGCAGGTCCGACAGACGGCTTTTCAATCGCTGGGTCCGTTCATCTCAACCTTTGCAAACCCGTCCAGTGCCGGGCTGTATGTGAAAGAGGACGGGACCCTTAGTATCAGACCCCCTTTGGATGATGCTACACAGCTTTCTTCCAGGTAAACACAAGCCAACAATGTCATTAATGGGTGTTAGTGTATATTATGTCTAATGCTCTAAGTACTGTATCTGCTATAAAAAATGTGCAACATGAAAATCACAATTTAAACCCGTTTCTGTTGTGTTCCGGTGTAAAAAGTGCATAATTGGTATGGTATTTAAAGGGGGGGATTTTCTATCCAAAAGGTGACAATAACATTTTGTGTCCAAGTACAGAAAATGAACATTTTTCTGTTCTCAGCCCTGATAACCATAAAGACGCAACAACGCAGAGTGCTGCAAATCTCGTACACCCAAGCGGTGATGAGAAGCCAGAGACGAGTCTGCCCAGGAGCGTCGGTGAAACTCGAGATAGTCTGTCTCGGGATATCTTCTCGGTGGGAGCGACTGTGGCCCCGGGCAAGAAACTGCATGTGAACGGCGAGCCCCGGTCAGCAGACGTGTTTAACTCTTTCCTGTACTGGCGAAGTCCTTTGCCTGATATCAGCGAGGAGCTGGAGCTTCTTCCGCTAGAGGGATCTCATGCAGACAGCGAGCGGGACTCAAACTCCAGCACAGTGTGCAGCACATGCATGGCCAGCAGTGATATAGAAATGGTGATCCAGAGCTTGCAGGGACACCTGGATGACCCAGATGTTCAAGGTAAATATTATCCAAGCAAACCATTATAGCACGTACAGAATACAAAAGTGTTAATTCAGACAAGACCGTCCTGTCCTAGTCCAATACTTCGGGCTTCCATGGGGCAAAAGAGGTAGGTGCTGCAAGGTGAGAGGCACGCTCGACCCCCCCCTTGCCCTTCCAGATTTGATATCGGTAAAGGACGGGACCTTCTTGCACCGACGGCCCTTGTTACAACTCTGACTTTCTGTACTGCAGATAGTATTTCATGCATTTAATTTACTGTATCATAAGGCTTAGTTAAGGCATCTTTCTCCTACATGATCCACATAGAGTCAGCCCTAAGGCATCATCTGGTTCAAAGCTTTATGTGTTTTATCCCAGCTCAGGTCCAGGTCCTGTCTGCTGCGCTCAGAGCTGCTGAGTTGGACTCCATATCGCCGGATGAGACGGAGAACGAACAGGAAAGCGGACCGGCCCAGGATAACCCCTGTCCAGAGTGTCCTAACTGTACAGATGCCTCAGAATCAGATGCCCCTTGTCAAAACGCAGTGAGTTTTTTTGATTCATATGAGATAATCATGGGTTCTTGGGGCCGTATATGTTGAAATGATTAATTTGAAGAGAATTCTAAATTTCAGTATGCAATAGAAAATAGCTTTTTTTTTTAATGGCATGGCATTGGGAGGAGTGAAGAGGTATACACATTTAGTCTAGACTAAATGTCAGAGGTAAACCCTTTGATGTCAGAGGGCTGATAAGTGGCTGATTAATTGGTTGATTGCCCCCTCTCGACGATGAAAGATTAATACTTTGAATTCACGCTCTGAGTGCTTACTCAGACTAAGTATGTGTGATCCAGATGCATGAACTTCGGCAACACTCTGATTTCCAGGACACTGTTTGCGGACGTGACCTTCCCTCGGAAACTCATGAAGACGAACAGAGCAGTAACAGGTCCGAGGGTGATGAAAAGTCAAAAGTACAGGTCAGTGCCGGGTTCTTTCTGCGTCCTGAAGAACCTCTTAAGAAACGTTTTGCCGTCGGTGAAAGCTTTGCATTTTCTTGTCGTCCTCAGGATGTGGTCCCGCAGCCCTTGTTGGACCAGTACTTGTCGATGACCGACCCCGTGCGTGCGCAGACTGTAGATACAGAAATAACAAAGCACTGCGCGTACAGTCTTCCTGGAGTGGCGTTGACGCTCGGCAGGCAGAACTGGCACTGTCTGAAGGACACGTATGAAACCCTAGCGGCCGACGTTCAGGTTTCTGATGTTTCTGTCTTGTGTCGGTCGCCATTTTTTAAAACTTTTCTCTTGCTGTATTTGATGGGGGAAATTAGTTGGGTTTCTGTAAATACAGGACACGCCACACATTTACCTGCATCAGAAATACTTTGGGCTTTCAAGGACATACTGTATAACGCATCGGGATGGAAATAACAAGTGGGATGTATTCTGGCTTTGCTTCCAGTGGAAGGTGCGGCGGACGTTGGCATTCTCCATCCACGAGCTGGCTGTCATTCTCGGCGATAAGCTGACGGCGGCAGATCTTGTTCCCATTTTCAACGGCTTCCTGAAGGATCTAGATGAAGTGCGCATCGGCGTCCTGAAACACCTCTACGACTTTCTCAAGGTCGGCAGCCGGCCGTTGCTTATTTTCTTCTAGCATATTCTTCTTCTCTGTTTCAGCGATTATCGCTGATCTTTGTGTTTCCTTCTGTGTTTCCAGCTGCTTCATGCCGATACGAGGCGAGAGTATCTCTATCAGCTGCAGGAGTTCTTAACTACGGATAACATCAGAAATTGGAGATTTCGTTACGAGCTGGCCGAGTGAGTACCGAGCAGACTTAATAAGCATGCTTAGATTCAACCGTTTGTGACGCCGACGTCACTGCATATTTAAGAAGCATCTGGGAAATTGTAAAGAACTGAATCATTTTCCTACTACAATGTAGCCTTTTTGTGTTTTAAACGTCTCATGTGATTTCAGGCAGCTCATTCTGATCCTAGAGCTGTATAACCCCAAAGATGTCTACGATTACTTGCGGATACTGGCACTCACCCTCTGCTCAGATAAAGTATCCGAGGTCCGATGGATCTCTTTCAAGCTGGTGAGTCTTGCCTTGTAAGCGACCCATTCTATAGAAGATAAACCTTGCCGACCGATCAGCTCCTCTGATACCATGGGCATTATATCCATTACATCATAGACTGTATCAGCCTGTCGCTTATCTAAATCGGGCACAATTTAACCCTTGTTTAAGCCACCGTTTGCCTAGGTCTGCTTTAGGCACTGAGCACAATAACCAATGAATACCCATTGTACAGCGCAATGGAGTAATGAAAGTTTATTCATAATTCAACCCTTTTCCAGCAGAAATTAGGCTTTGTAAAGTATAAGATAAAAGTTACTTATGATCATGAACTTTTGTGAGTAAGGAAGATCTATTTCACAGATAGTGGCGATATTACAGAAGCTCTATGCAAACGGCGAGACTCAGCTGGGCGTTAATTTCATCAACGAGCTGATCGTCCGCTTCCGGCACTCCTCCAAGTGGGTCGGACGCCAGGCCTTCGCCTTCATCTGCCAGGTATACCCCGCGTTACCAATATTTTCCAGAACGTAGGCTTCTGTTAACTCACAAGATAGCGTAATAATAAGGGGTCTTTGTTTGGATTTATTTTCCATTGTGATAGCGAAGAATTGTGTATTAGAAATAATTTCTCACCCGGCGACGCGGTTTTGTTGCGTTGCAGGCCGTGGTGCAGGCGGAGTGTATCCCTGCCGATCAGTTTGCCTCTCACATGCTGCCCTCTCTGCTGAGCCTGGCCTCGGACCCCGTGCCCAACGTGAGAGTTTTACTTGCGAAGGCTCTAAAGCAGACCCTGCTGGAGAAAGGTAAAGCGTGTGTGTGTGTGTCTCTTACTTTCACCCTATGCCACGCCTGATGCCTCTTATTCCTGTAGATGCTCTTCGTACCATAAATTAAGAGAATATATTGTTAATAAGGTATCCCGCTGGTCGGTTAACCACTCATGGGTTAGCGATGGCTGACCTTTTATCCTGTGGGCGGCTTCTATACAACAGATCGGCCATCTCTGTTCTGGGTTCCTTCCTCAATCAAGATTTTGGTCACAATAAAGTCTTCCTCTTTCCAGCCTACTTCACCAGCCTGGGCAACCCGCATCTCGAGTCCGTGGAAAAGGCCGTGCTGGCCATGCAGCTGGACGCGGATCAAGACGTTCGCTTCTTCTCCGCCAACGAGCCGAAGCGGCAAACGACACCGGTGGAGCAATCTGTCGACTGACTCCCAGCCGGGGTATATGACGATTTAGTCGTTTCTAATCTGAACGGAGTATCCAAAACTTTTTTTTTTCCAGGTGTACGAGACCTTCTCCTCTGACAACCACCTATTTTAATGGCATGGAATGCACTGTAAGGCAATTATTATTTTTTTTTAATACGTATTTATAATCTCTTAACTTCAAAACAGAAAAAAAGCCACATGCACAAAAATAACACGTGCATTTTTCACACTTGTTTCACTGTAACGTTCCATTCTCGAGTATCAATTAGCGACTCAAACGAGGCACAAAGGGCTTTCACCATGAAACAAAGGATCCAATGTTCACTTTTTGTGTATATACATGTATAAGAAGAAAAAAAAGAAACAGACTGTAAAGTATATACTGCTGTAATGTTTTTTGAATATATTTTATATATTTTTTTAACAAAACCTGTGGCTGATAAATTGATTTAAAAAAAAAAACAAAATGATTTTATTAAATTCTTTACAATTGACCGACGACCTTCAAAACCGTGGTCAAAGATTTTTTTTTTTTCTGTTAATGCCTCGGAAATTAGTACGGCTGGTGCTAAAAAAACAAATCAGAAAAATATTTCAACATGAATTATTGTGATTTAACGTGTTAAGCATCTTTTTCTGGCCCAATATTTTTTGTTTTTGTTGGCTTTTTTTTAATTAACTATTTACTTTTTATATTGGCATTTTTTCTTTCTGGCCATGTGATTTAAAGGCGCTCCATAGGCGTATTGGTGGCCATGGAGCTGCGGGACCATGAGGGAGACCCCCACATTTCTAGTAGTATGTCTCCTCTTGCGTCCGGGTTGATAGGTATTAAGTAAAAACGGCTCATGGCCGGGTGTAGTTGTGAAGCAACCAAAAATCGATTTTCTCATTTAAAAGCACTTGTAATAGGAGAGTCTGACTGATATATTCACTTTTTGGCTCTGGCCTAACGCAGGGTATTGCCGCTCCCCTTTGCACCGCTGGCTTTTCTACTGCGTGTTGACGTACGGCATCATATCTGGTGCTCCGCTTTGAAAGGAAACTACAGAGGACTGTGTGTGTCGACTTGGCACGGCCCTCCATAGTGCCAATGGGCTGGTTGGTGAGATCGGTGATCTCCCTGTTATGCGGCAGTCAGGCGTTTTTGGACCGGCCGCCCTAGTCCTAGCCAGCCTCGTCCCTGAGATCAGGACCCCTTTATTTAAGAAACGCAAACGTGCCCCATGAAGCGTTATGTTTTCCTAATAGAAGCAGCAGTTGGGTTTTTATAAGCAGCGCATGACTATTATATCACCGCTCGGAGATTGCCCCATAAACCATGATGTATGTTGCAGCAGAAAACTCTCCCGCATTTTTTTATTTAGTTAGAGAACAAAATTCTCTGATATCCAATTTAGAAGAAACCACAGGAAAGTCTAAATTAAATAACAATTTTCAACATTCCTAAAAAAAAATTAACACTTTAAATGGCACAGCGAAGCTTCCTAAAACAATCATAAAAATAACTTTTAATGCTAACGGATCTTTAGGCGCCATCTAATCTTGCTTAATTTCTAGGAGAGCTGTGATTTGAGTTTAATTTTGTATTAGATCTTGATATGACGTGTAAAAAAAATAATTAAATTATATATATATATATATATATATATATATGATTATTCTTAAGCCTAAAATGCATATTATGCATGGTCCAAATCCTTTGTGTTTTTTTTTGGGGGGGGGGGGGGGTTGTTGTATGAGTTGAAATTAGGAAAAATATATTAAACCTTTTTAAATGTCTGCCGAGCAGCGAGAGGCTTCCAGCGGTCGCACGTATTTTAAAGGCAAGGGTTAAGATATGGTGCTAATATCCTCCATTTTTTTATACTACTGAAATGGTTTTTATATTGCAGTTGTGCATAAACAAGACTGTTTGCGGGGGGGGAAAAAAAGTTTAGGTAGCCCACGCTCAACTATGAAATTATATTCCTTGTGGGGCCAATGACTGCACAATCCTTTGCGATGATGTCATAATTATAATGTTCGTTAATAGGCTGGAGGACAGATCTCCTGCAACGTTTTTTTTTTTGTCGTTCAGAATATTTCAAATCCCGCATTTACTGGAAATAGATTTAGTGATTTTCTTAACTGCACTTTAAGTATCGCAGAGAATGCCGCACATATGCAACCGTTCTTAAATAATATGAAATAAGACCGCAGCGGGGGGGAAACGATCGCTTTCTGCCACCGTATTTACCATTATAGCCAGTTATCCGGCGGTATTATAAGGTTAGTTGTCTCTCTTTAGGGTATAGGAGAGGACGCTATAAGTATCCCGCGTGCGGAAAACCATCAACAGGTCAGTGTGAAGTTCCTCCTTGTATTACATACACGTGATGTATATATAACGCACAATACTCCCCAGCACGTAAGTGTTTAAATACCGGTCCTCGGAGATCGAAAAAAAAAACAAAAAACCCAGAACCCCTTGGATTTCAGGATAGCACTTAGAACGTCGTTCGGTCTTAAACGTAAACCGCGGCGGGGTTCTGGCGATGAGGATTGAGTCTTAGTAACGATTTAATGTATGATGATCAACACCCAATAGTACGATAGTCTTAAAAGTACCACTCTGTGTAATGCAACCTTGTATATTTATCTCAATAAATGTACAGATTTTGAATTATAAAATGTATTTGTTTGTATTTTTATTATATATATATATAAGAATGTTGAATTTAAAGCTCGTCTTTTTCCCTGTTTAAGGATTTTTTGAACGTTTGTTCTTGATCCAGTGATACAAAGTGTTACAGTTAGGGCATTTCTTCTGTCTGGTTAAACCAGATGCTAGAATTAAAAGCCCCTTGTTCCTAAAGACCACCTACGGTTTCGTTTAAGCTGCCCACACGCGGCTCTGGGACTCTCCTATGGGGTTTTCTGCCCCAGACGACGCCAAAACCCACCCCCGAAGCCCCCTTGCTGGCGGTAGAAGCAGAGCGTTGTCTCTTACGAGGTGTAATTGGGCATTGGTTATGCCGTAGGGTTATGCCGTGGTACGCCTCGCACTCTCTAAAGACTGAATTTTGTTACATGTACGATAAAATCAAACATTCTACGGTAATATAATATTGCCACTCCATGGCGCTGGCCAATGCGGCTACCCGGTTAATCTCAGCGTGTAGGAGCGTTCCTCGCAGTTCTTTAAAGCCACGTGCCGGACTCTGCAGGTGAAGACGCTGCCGTCATCCGCTCTCTGGGGTGTAATGTTCAACATGCTCCACATTAAGTGGACGCCTTTTGCGATGGCCACGCATGGGGAGTTGCAGATCCCCGCGTGCAACTCGGTATTATTTTGGAACCAGTCGACGCGGATGTCTTTGGGGGAGAAGTCGCTGATTTCGCAGCGGAGACGGAGCTCTCGTCCTTCGGTGGGATTGGCAGGGTCTGTCGTAATCCAGCGGACTATTGGCGGCGTCCCTGGTTTAAAAGGAAGACGTCAAAAAGATCCGTCAGGCTGTACGCTCCTCAACGAAACAAAAGCTTAGAGATACTTGGACAAAATAATCTGACGTCTGTTGCATCTGATGTGAAGATGTCCACATCCTCGAGAATTTATTGTCTCTTTACATATTAATTTACCCCAGGACCCAATCCATTATAATGCCAATTGTGCTAATTTGTGTTATTTTTGGACCGTTTCAATCCTCTTAGAGATCGCAATGGGGACTTGGAATGTTGGACCCAACTGTATAAAAGTTATACTCATGCTAACTCTGTAACCATCAATGTATCACAGAAATCTGAATGGAGTATTTCAGTGGTGCCCCCCATGCAAAAGAATAGGGGAATTCTGTAAGACCCCCCCCCCTATGTTGCCATTTATGGGGGTGTTTTTTTGCCAATTGCATCTCCTGGCACGTGATACTTACCACCAGCACTTGGTGAATGTAACCGTGGTGGGTTCTAACGAGCCAAAGGAATGTAGCCGGGCAAGAACCTTCATACCACCTGCGCTTGAACTACTGAACCTCTACTACCTCTTTGGGTCAATATTTGGAATGTCCTATGCTTCCCATCCTCTGTCAAAATACTTGAAACGTACCTTTCAAGTTGATTTCATAAGATAATTCTTCAATCTTCCCGATGCTGTCATGATTTATCTGGCACGTGTAAGTGACTCCATTGTGGTCTTCGGTCAACAAGCGTTCTACTTCACTCCAAACGGTGAAATAGTCGTTTTCAGAAGGAAAAGGTCCGAAGAGAGTAGCGTCGGTCACCAGCTGTCCGTTCTTCATCCAAGTCAAGCTTATTTGGCGCGGATAAAACTTCTCTACCATACAACTGAGCTTCAGCGTTTCTCCCAGCCGCGGGTCCTGCGGGGAGCTCGTAATGTAAGCTTTCTTTGGCCTCGCTGGGAGAAAGGAGACAGTTTCACCCATTAAAATCTGCATACCCTGGATCCAAAGTGCCCTTAACTGTGAGCAATCATGATGCTCGGGGGTCCGGTGGAATGGGTTATTGGCAGAAATGGCTAATGCATGCAGGACCAAGATGGCGGCTTGACATGTAGTGTTGAGGTCCACCATTTACTGGCACGTGATACACTTACCACCAGTAAGCTCCAGCGCTTGGTGAATGTAGCCATGGTGGGTTCTAACGAGCCAATCGGTGTTGAAAATCGTCAGACCACGGAGGACGTGGGAAGCTGCAGCAAGGGAAGCTGCAGCCCTGTCCCTGCAGCTTAACTACCCCATTGCAGGACCCAGTCCACGATACTTTTATAAGGGGGAACTCTACAGGAATTTCAGGAATACTCACCGGTCACGTTTAATTTTTTCTCTCTCCTCCTTTTCCCCGGAAACGATTTGTGCTTCACCTCGCACACCAGTGTCACCCCGTCGTCCCGTAAGGAGGGGGTGTATGATAATTGCGACGTGGTGTTAAAGAGACTCCCGTGCTTGGTCACGGGATGCACGGCCAGCTGCGTGATCTCTTCAAACAGAAGAGGATCCTGGAGAGAACCGTTGGACGTTGGGTCGCCTTCCGTTTTGGCAAGAAACCACCGGACCTCGATGGCCTTTGGTCGGAACCCGTGAATGTTGCAGATGGCGGTCATGTTCTCGTTCGCCGGTACCGGTTCTGGCAGGATGAGCGGCGACATCGACGGAGTCGCTAAAATGAAAAAAAAATCCCAACAAAGTTCCAAAGAGAGTTCCAACATTCTAAAGCTTCAGAACCTCAGAGGTTCCTTTATGGCTTCTCATGCCGGTCCAATGAAAGGTATCGCCTTCGACTAAAGACTCTTCTTACTCTTTGGCCAATAGAGCCATTTCCATTTTTCCAAATCCCTGTGACCCGAATTCCTTACGCTCACCCCACGGGCGTTCCTAACTACTTACTACCCCTGCCCTGTGATACTCAAGACTGGGATATGAGGAGGACTAAGATGATGAAGGCAAACCTGCAGGAAGGAAGAGAACGTTACCTTTGGCTAAGTTCTTTTGATATAAGATGACCGTTAACACGCTGGCGATGGCTGTCATTAGAACGCTGCCGATAACCACCCCGGCGATGAACCCCGAGCCTGTTTGGATAGATTGTGAAGCTACAAAATGAAATGGAAATGGTTAATTCACAATGGTAGCTCAGGGGCAGCTCATTTGGAACGTTCCTAGATACCCCGGTGACAATTGTTGAATTCTGCCCCCTTCCGCCCGAGACACCCACCTGCCAGAAAGACGGTGGAATTGCGTCTCTGCGGGTCCCGGAGGGACTCGTGTCGGACCTCGCAGATGTACTCGGCGCCGCCGTCTCCCTCGCGGAACGTCACAGATATCTGGCTGCTGACGCCAAAGGTGCCGTTGCCGTCCGGCGCCGGAATCCCCGTGCAGATGTTGGACGTCAGACGGCGCTCCTTGCCCTGCGTCTTCACCAGCCAAAGTATCTCGAAGTCCGGCGGGTAGAACTGACCCACGTCGCAGAAGAAGGTTTCTGACTCCCCGTGGTGAAGGCGCGGGTTCTCGGGGACCAGGGCCACAGTGGGCTGGACTGAGAAAAAAAAAAAACCCCATTAAAACAAATATTTTACTGACACCACGTTCATCCACGGTCAAAACGGTCCAAGTACGGACACTTCAGAAGGCAAAAGGGGTGGATCAAAGGGATAACCACACCCACTTTATGCCAAACCACACCCATCACGCCTTTTCCAGTTTCCACCAATTTCCTGCTCCTAATGGAAATTAATATTTTTTTTAATGCGAAACGCGTCGGTCAGCCCTTTAATGATGATAATAGTTAAAAGTGTTAGCTCTTTGGGCGAATCATACACGTTACCTGCGACCTTCAGCAGCAGGGTGGAGCTTCCAAAGTCGGGGGCGATTAAGACGGTGCAGGTGTAAGACCCCTCGTCTTGGAGAGCGACGTCCGTCAGGTATAAGGAGGCATTGCCCCTCTCGAGGAGCAGCAGGTCCAGCGAGGTCCCGTCTCGATGCCGCTTCTCCGCCATCCCGTCGAAGGCGTACACGTCCCTCCCGCCGGTCCCGCTCCTCACCGTCCATTTCACCGAGACGTCCGCCGCTCCGACGGCCTCCCCGTTCCCGAAATAGCACTCGAGTAAAACGTTCCCGTGGAGCAGAGTCGCGGCTTGCGGAGCGTTCGTTGTCACCTCCATTAAATCTGATAAAAATAAAAAAAATTAAAAAAACACCTTTTATTCTTCAATTTTGGTTTTATTTTTATTTCAGACACAAAGAAAATGATACCCCCCCCCCCCCAGAAAGCGATGTATTTAGAGGGCTGGGCAGATAAGAATCGCAAACATTTACTCTGTAGCACAAGGCGAAGCGGCGGACACCCCTGGGGTATTTGTACGCGAGAAGGAGGACGGGGCAAATCATTTGCCCTCAGGGTCAGCCTAGTTTTATTTCCAGTTTAACTATTTGTGTGCTGTCTCTATCGGCGCTGTAGTAAGGTGGCCAAGAGCAGTCGGCGTTGCTTGCCGGTCCGCGCCCGCATGTGTTAAATCCCGGCCCCCCACCGGACAGGGGTGAGCGGACGGAAGACGGGTGTGAGAAGCTCTACCTGCGGCAGGGATGACAATCCACATGAGGATGAGCGACGCCATCGTTCGGGGGCCGTGGGTGTGGATCCCGTACGTGGACTTTGATAAGGAGAAACCACACCTTCCGAGACGCAGGAAGCCGTCTGAACTACTTAAAGGGACACTCCGGCCGTCGCATGCGCTTTAATACACATCAGAACTGCCTAGAGGGGCTCATCAGCATCCGCCACCCCGTATTTGCCCCCCGCCTCTCAGCTCCTGGACTTACGGGGGGATCTAGTGAGACCCCCCCCAGCATGCATGCACGGAAAGCGCTCCCATTGATGTAATACATATAACAGCGTGTGTAAAAAAGAGATATTTTGTATCATTGGGAAAAAACATAATTATTTTTTTTTGTAATCTATTTTTAGTCAGTAAAATGTTATTTCGATACAATGTGTTTCTTATTAAAAGGTTGGCTCCGAGTGGGAAAAGTGTCGGTGGACCGGTGGAACCGCGATTCCACGCAAGAAACCGGGCACTTGATCCAAGCGATTCTCTAGCAAGCGTGTAAATACACAGCAGATACGGGAAGTGCTGTGCCTGGACGTCTTGCAGGGCGGAGGGGGGATTCGAACTCACGGCGCTCAGCTGCGAGTCTGCAGCAGTTACCACTAAGCCAGCGTTAGCATAGAACCCTCCCCCCTTCTACATCCAGTTACCTCAATACAGCACACGTTCACTCAAACCCACCAACCTTCTACATATATTACCTCTATACAGCACACGTTCACTCAACCACACCAACTTCTACATCATATAACCTCTATACAGCACACATTGACTCAAACCCACCAACCTTCACATCATAAACTCTATACAGCACACGTTTACTCAAACCCACCAACCTTCTACATCATATAACGTATACACGTTCATCAAACCCACCAACCTTCTATAATAATATTACCTCTATACAGCACATTCACGCGAAACCACCACCTTCACATACAATACCCCTATATACACACACTTTCACTCAAACCCACCAACCTTCTACATCATATAACCTCTATACAGCACACGTTCACTCAAACCCACCAACCTTCTACATCATATTACCTCTATACAGCACACGTTCACTCAAACCCACCAACCTTCTGCATTATACCTCTATAGAGCACACATTCACTCAAACCCACCAACCTTCTACATTATATTGCCTCTATAGAGCACACGTTCACTCAAACCCACCAACTTTCTACATATTACCACCTCTGTACAGCACACGTTTACTCAACCCCACCCTACATGCTAGAAATGTTGAACAGCAGCGTATATATACTTTAGAAACCTGCTTTGTGTGTATCGCATGGGGCAGTCACTTTAACATCCTGTTATTCCTCCCCCCCAGATGTGAAGTTGCTGTTGCCTTTGTAAAGGGTGGGGGGAGGAGAAAGGAAATAATTTCAGGACAGGAAATTGATTAGATGAGCTTCTGCCGTAGCATTCACTTACCTTTAAATTAAACAACTTTAAAGTGAAAAGCAGCAGTTCCCATCCAAACACTAGAGACAGTCTAGACTGTCATTACGCAGAGACGTCTACAAGAGACAGACGGCCATGGAAACCATCGCGTCTGTTTCACCCCCCTACTTGTCAGAGGATGGAGGTCAAGCTGAGATGGAGTGAGAGAAGATAAGTTGCTGAGAGGGAGTGAGGGTGAGAGAACCTCTGGAGTTTTCGGGGGATGATCTCTCGTGTTTTCCCTGTATGTCTAAACCAGCTTGCAGGAAGCAGTTTGGGGACAACTTTGGAACCGACAAGCAGTTTGGGGACAAAGCTAGTACTGGGGGACACGCTGCTGGGAGAGGGTCAGGCTCGGGCAATTTTTGCACCAGGGCCCTGTGGTCTCTGATTTGCTCCACAAACAGACCTGGTGTCCTAGTGTCAAAAAATATCTATATCTAAATAAACTGATTTTTGTATCGCTTTGTAGACTCCCGAAGCAGTAAAAAAACAAATTTTATAGAAAAAAATGATTTTCAAAGTAACATTTTTACATTTTCCCCAAAGTTAATAATTTCTTTACAAATAAAAGGACGCAGACGCGGAATTTAGCATTTTTTTTTATTAAATAAAAATAACTTTTTTTTAATACCGTACAAACATGATCCGTTAACGATTCAGCATCCTTTACCCGACCATCGACCTTTTCCGCCCTCTCAGTCTCACTTCGTCGAGCTTTTTAATGACGGGGCCCGATTTCTTGGAGGCAGAAGAGTAACTCTTCAACAGGGCTTGGAAAAGGTCCTCGGTGTTGGGATGAGTGCTTAGAAAAGCCTTTTCTAGAACGTACAGATCGACGCCTTTGTCTTCCGGAAGCGCCGAGATAAAGCTCAGGCCGAAATCGATCAGAACGAGGCCGAGCTCATCAAACGGAGAACGCAGGAGCATGTTGGATGTCGTGAGGTCGCCGTGGATGACGTCCTCATCGTGCATTCGCGCCAACAGCTGTCCTATTCTGTCTGCCAGGAGGCACAGTTTGCCGCCGTCACCGGCAGCCCTCTGCGCGGATATCATATAGTCCCGGACGGTCGTGGATCCCTCGATGTCTTCAAGGTAAATGCAATTGGAGACATAGTCGACGAAATAGACCACCGGAGCTGCAATGCCTAAAAAAAAAAAAAGACAGGCGAGTGTGATTCACGTGAACACCAGAGTGCCAAGGATGGTTTAGCGTCTCGATTTCTGGCAGTGCTGCTGGTGTTGTTACTCCTGACTTCGGTCTTAGATCTGGACAGTCCTGCAGGCTCGGGGCTGCTGCTATGTATGGGTCACTCCGCTGTCCTCAAATCTGCCTCTGATGAGCTTGAAGTGCTCCTTGTGGCTCTGACACTTAAGATTACATTACAAGCACAGACTAGGCAGCGGGCTGCAGCAGGGGAGCCACAGCCAGCATGCAGCGGGCTGCAGCAGGGGAGCCACAGCCAGCATGCAGCGGGCTGCAGCAGGGGAGTCACAGGCAGCATGCAGCGGGCTGCTGCAGGGGAGTCACAGGCAGCATGCAGCGGGCTGCAGCAGGGGAGTCACAGACAGAGGGCTGCAGCAGGGGAGTCACAGACAGCATGCAGCGGGCTGCAGCAGGGGAGTCACAGGCAGCATGCAGCGGGCTGCAGCAGGGGAGTCACAGGCAGCATGCAGCGGGCTGCAGCAGGGGAGTCACAGGCAGCATGCAGCGGGCTGCTGCAGGGGAGTCACAGGCAGCATGCAGTGGGGTACAATGATGCCTAGCGGCCCTGCTCACCTGCCTTCCTGCACCTGAGGATGGAGCGCACCTCCTGCGCTGTCCGCCTGTGGCTCAGCTTCTCGTCCAGGGCCGGGTGCCTGTAGGCCTTAGGGAACCTCTCCTTCACAACGGCTGCCTTACCCAGAAACTTCCCGCGATACACCCGAGCCTCGGCCCCCTGTTTCATTAATGCAAAACCGTCCAGGAAGCTCCGAGTCCGCTGCTTGCTGTCGGACTCCGCCTGCCCGTCCATTGCAAGAGCTTTCAGAAAAGATACGCTGAGAGCGTACGGTCTCCAGGCTAACACGGAGTATACGTCACGCAGAAACCGTAGCAGATATAGTGAATCCCACTAAGTAGCATGCGTTCGCATACTTTTGGTGCAATATGAAATATTCCCCGGGCGGAAAAAACGTGTGAGCAGCAAGGTTCCGTAACCTTATGCCAAAAACCCTGATAATAATAATAACAATAATAAAAACAACAATATAAACCCAAGAGGCACTAAAAGGCTGATCATCACTTGTCTACAGCCCAAAGGCCTCAATAATGTGTATACAAACAGAAGGAAATGGGTTAATAAATTAACCCCATTATTCTTCTAAATGCCCCACAAAGTCACGTAAAAATTCTGACACACCCCTTAAAATAAAAGCGCTCGTCTCTCGCCATTTTTAATGTTGGGGTGCAGAAACGGACCCAGGCGGCAACTACTTAGCAACTGCTCCCGCCATGGGCATAGGAACTGATGGCGGACTAGGGGAACAAATCCCTGCAGAATTTTTTACCATGGGGGGCTGAGAGTCAATTACACAAATCCCCTGAACCCCAGAGGCCTGGATATTACCCCCCCAGCCCACCCCGGATCAAATAATATCCCTGACATCAGCGGGTTGAAAGGGGTTTATATCTGGGGCTGTGGCGGGGGGTTTGAGAATTCCCGTATCCTCGTGTTGGTTCATAACACCTTCTAATAATCCTTAATTAATGGTCATTTTTTTAACGATAAATTACCTTTAATGCCAAGCGGTTGGCTTCAGGGTATAATATTGTCTGGTATACAATCTAGGACGGCTTAATTTAGTTATATACGTTTCCACTTTCTCTCCAAATTCTCTCATTTTTGTCACAAAATAACTAAAAAATGCCGCTGTGTTCTGTCCCAGAGAGAAAGAGAGCAAATACGGTAAAGATGATCTTTACTGGCCAACTAAAGTATAATAGATTGCAAGCTTTTCAGACTATACCCAAGGAAGACACCTAGATGGTCTCAAAAGCTTGCAATCTATTATAGTCGCTAAGTATCGTCGCTAATAAAGAATTATTACAAACCGCACTTAAGGGGTTTCCCTTCAATAACCATGAGGATAGAATACAATAAAGAGGGTCAGCATAAAAAGATACATATATATATATATTTTGTAAACAAATAAATGTGTCCCATAATAAATAAATGAATGATAAAGGTATAGTGCGGAGAGGAAATAGTTAACGGTCACGCGTTCCCATTCAAGAACATCTGCTCCATTGAGCCGTTAGGCACTCGTTTAAAAATAATCACCCGGTTTTTTAAGCCTTTACTAATTAACATCATAGACGCGGTTTGCCATGGTTACAATACCCTTTAAATCCTCTCCGATAATCTCTTTAGATACTTTTCCGCTTTAACATCGATACCAGTAATTCTCTTCGGACACGAGGCTACGCACGAGTATATATATATATATATATATAATATATATATATATCAGATGCAAAGTCCCTCTTCCGCCGAGATAAATCCTACCACTCTCAGCCAGAAGTGGAGCTTTAGACCTATCCAGCCCTGGCTTATCCGGAAGATTGGGAGATCTATGGAGATTTGTGATGGACCATGGCGGAAGACTTTATTCACTAATGTATAATCAGTCTCTCTATAGGAAACCTGTCCCCTTCTCAACGGCGCTGTATATGGTTAATGGTATTTAAGTGGAACAGCCTCCCAGCAGAAGTGGTAAAGACTAACAGACTAAGGGACCTTGGGTAAAATCTGTACCCCATGTGCAAACTGAACATTTTATCAGCGTTGAATCCATATAACACAGCAAAGCGACATTGTTGGAGCTTCTTTTTGCCTGGACACACACACACACACACATATATATATATATATATATATATATATACGGTATATTACCGCTGTATATATATATATATATATAGTAAAAAAAGTTTATTTTTTTTACATCGTGTCTACTGGACTAATACAGCTTGAACCCATTTATATTATATATTATAATATATATATATTATATATATATATTATATATATATATATATACATACATACAATCACATGATCACTGGAAGAAATCAGTGAATTAAACACTGATTAATTGAATAATTGCTTTCTTTCTGTAACTTTGCAGCGAGACGTTTATGCCCCCGTAACACACATACACACACACACAACATATACACACACAACATATACACACACAGACAGACACACGTGGCCATAAAGGAGGAGAAAGGAATTTTCTGTCTGCCACGTCCTTCCAACTTCCTGGAAAAACATTCACTCCCACAAAAAAAAAAAAAGGCAGCCTGATGTGTGAGTGAGCGAGTGAGTGACCGCTGAACACTTTCCAGAGTCTGAAGCCTGCAGGAATGCACACTCCATGCCGTACCCTCCCGTGAGTATAACTCATCCGCGCTAATCTGCGATAAACTCCATCATTCCACGGGAATAACGCCAGCTCTGCACTTTTATTCGATACCGAACAGAAATAGAGTTACATTGTGCATCACTTTTTACGGCGGGACGGATAATTTCAGACCCTGCTTGGTTATTAATGTAATTGAGAATTTTTTAAATTTTACTATAATCTGGTATCTGGAATGTTTTATTAATTTAACTGCGTTTACGATAAGGTAAGGCTTTATTAACTAAACTGCGTTAAAGATATGGTAAGGCTTTATTAACTAAACTGTGTTTAGGATACGGTAATGCTTTATTAACTAAACTGCGTTTCCGATAAGGTAAGGCTTTATTAACTAAACTGCGTTTAGGATAAGGTAAGGCTTTATTAACTAAACTGTGTTTAGGATACGGTAAGGCTTTATTAACTAAACTGCATTAAAGATACGGTAATGCTTTATTTACTAAATAAACTGTTTTTAGGATAAGGTAAGGCTTTATTAACTAAACTGCGTTTAGGATAAGGTAATGCTTTATTAACTAAACTGCGTTTAGGATAAGGTAAGGCTTTATTAACTAAACTGCGTTAAAGATATGGTAATGCTTTATTTACAAAAGTGCATTCGGACAGGTAATTCGTGTTATACCAGGGTCAGTTTGATCAGATGATGCCGTCAACCCAGAGATACTTACGGAAAATGAAGCCCTAATCTATACTTTTTTTTTCCCCATGAGTGTCGGGGATTAAAAAAGGAAATACTGGTCACCCCGGCAAAAACAAGCCGATTGTTTATCGAGTTAATTGGAACACGTTGACGAGATCAGCCCAGGTGCGTTCGGTAAATAAATTCAGTAACATCTGCAAACAAACGTGGTTTGCTAAACCGATCCGCTCCAAAATAAATACAATTAAATAAAAACTGCCCCCCCCCCTCCCTCTCCTGCAGCTTTGGGTTTAATGAAGATCTTAAGAACCCAATTTCTATAAATTAAACATGGATTCTGATCACCTTCATTTAAAATTAAGTTTAAAACCTGAATCAAAAAATGTAATATTGAGATAAGGAAACTGAACTAGGGAGTGTCACAATAAATCCAAGACTGTTGGCAGGTGTGAACAAGTCAGCTGCATTTTTTCTGATCCCCTGCAGGTAAAAAAATACTGAATTCTGGGGTTTTTCTGTATGCTTGGAATCTAACGCACTTTGTCCATTAAGCAGGGGGCGATACTTAATTAAAAACGCCTTCAACGGTGAGAACATTGGGCCTCAGAGACCGGCAAATATCACTTTAAGTGTAAATGATTTCATCATGCAGGATCAGAGGCACGTATGACATCACAGGGCTTGGATGTGTCATTCCGAATGGTATGAGCTCCAAGACGTTTACTCTCCGCTGACCCTGCTTAACGCCACAACCTGTGATTTCTGGATTTTATTTTACCTGCCTTCCTCTGACGAAGCTCTCCCACGGAGTTTTGGATGGCAGGCGGGGAGGAAATAGTAAAGAAAGCATTGTTCTACGAGACAATGTAGCTCGGCTGATTTATGATTTCAGTCCTGACTTTTATTTTTGAGCAACGTTGATACAAAGTGACATCTCCTTCCTCTTTGGGTTGTTTCTTCAAATTGTATCAACTCAACCTAAAAAGACGTCACATGATCCGTCTGGTCTATTTTTTTTGGTTTCTTGATGAAGCCAAATGTCCTTCTCAACGCCTGGAGGAACCAGAATCCTTCTTCATACGAAACCCAAACAATGACTTTTCTGATTTTTATTTTGTCCGGATAGAAACTGGAAGATGCGCGAGGAGCTCCCGGCTCAATAAACTGGTTCTGCCGCCTCAATGTTTTGTTGTTGCAGCAACTCAATGTCAGGTACGCCCTCCATTCTATGTTTAGAACGTTCTTCTCGTAAACTATGGAGGTTACGTGGAAAGAAATGTAACATTATTTGTAACGTAAAACCCAACAATGGGTTTATTTTATTTATTCATTTATTTATTTTAGCTCAGGTTAGATTTTGACCAATTCCCTGATTTCTTCTAGGTGACTCTTAAAGAGGCGATAACCTTGGGCGATGCTGCCTGGGTGACCATCAAGGGGCAAAAATGGGTATGTATATTTATTTTACACATTAAATTATGATTTATTCTTCCGTAAAAATCTCTAAATGCTGTTTACGTTCTGGTGATCTGTCAAAAAAACACGTTTGCGGATCACGTCGACACAAAGTAAACATGTCGTGTGTTTGAATAAGCCTTTAATTGGTCTAAGGCAAACAAGCTACGGCGGTTAAATAAAATAAAAGTTTTCAGAACTTCTTGACTCAATGCGGTGATAGAAAATAACGTCAAAAAGAAACGTTTGCAGAATTATAAAGAGAAATCCGAGTCCTGGGAAGTTTGGACGCTGGATAGTCCGCTTTTCCAGGACGCCATCGGTAACCAACTCCTAATTGTTAACATGGCTATCTTCAAGGCAACTGCAGCTTGGCTTGCGCTCTGTGATGTAACCGTTTTCTACCATAGGAGGTAGTGGCAGCACCAGGGAACTTTATATATAAAGAGCACTTACTGGTTTAGATCAACTTTGTTCTCAAGCTTCGTACTTTGGTTTGTGACCCAACATTTCGCTCTTGCCTCGGTTGATGTTCTTCTCAACGCTCAGAGATTGGAAGCTTTGTGTGGTTGGGGTTTTTTTTTTGTAAATAAATCAACCAGTGACCCCTTTCTGTGGTATGGAGCCCACTGGCCAAATTTACAGCCAAGCATACTTTTCTTACTGGTTCTCCTTATAGGAGGCTGAACACATCTGATCACCAGAGAAGCTCAGATAAGTCCTTCAAACACCAATGGTTACTGTATTGCTTTTATGTAGCAACTATGTAACAATTTATATAAATATAAAGTTGTCTTTTTTTATAACAGGCTGGCCTTCCAAATGTATCTAACCAAATCTACCTTTATTTAAGGTGTCAGCTCTGCCACTCTTGTCCTAGCAGCAGCTGTGTCCACCCTCGGTGGGCTCATATTTGGATACGAACTGGGGATCATATCCGGAGCGTTACTTCAGTTGAAGAATGCGTTGCACCTCACCTGCTCCCAACAAGAAGTCCTGGTCGGTGCGTTGCTGGTCGGCGCCCTCCTGGCTTCGCTCTTCGGAGGGTTCGTCATTGACCGTTCCGGAAGGAGGACCTCAATACTTGGCAGCAATGTGGTGGTGTTGGCCGGAAGTCTTATCTTAATCGTGTCTAATTCTTTCTGGTGGCTCGTCGTCGGAAGAGTGGTCATTGGGGTGGCCATAGCCATCTCCTCCATGGCGTGCTGCATTTACGTCTCTGAAATAGTACGCCCTCGCCAGCGCGGAATGCTCGTGACTCTTTACGAAATGGGCGTCACCGTGGGGATTCTCGTTTCCTATGCCATGAACTACTTTCTATCAAACTTAAATATGGGCTGGAAGTATATGTTTGGGCTGGCCATTTCTCCAGCCGCCATACAGTTCATCAGTATCCTCTTCCTTCCTTCTAAATCCACGGACAGCGTTTTTATTGAAATGCAGGACATCGAGGACGACGGCAAACCACCAATTCCACCAAGAAGACATTTTTCTTTTTTTGATCTCTTTAAGTCTAAAGATAATATGAGAAGCAGGACTCTGGCGGGTCTAGGCTTGCTCCTATTTCAACAATTCACGGGGCAACCCAACGTTCTTTATTACGCCTCGACGATATTCCACTCTGTGGGATTCCGAAGCGATTCGTCTGCCCTTCTAGCGTCCGTAGGACTCGGGGTGGTCAAGGTCCTCTCCACTTTAGTCGCCCTGAGTTGCGCGGACCGAGCCGGACGTCGAATCTTGCTTATCGCCGGGTGCCTGGTGATGACCGCCTCGCTCACCGGGATCGGGATCTTATGTTTTAACATTGAACTGGACGGCCGCAAGGACTGCGAGTTCCTTTCCAAGATGAATCCTTCTCAGGATCTTTCTAATTCTTCTCTGATGTTTCCAAACGCCTTCGATGGCGCGACTACAAGGAGCCGTCAAACCCGCCAGGGCGTCTCGATGACAAGAGAGCTTCCGCCAGGTGGGGCCGGCAACCGCGCAACCCTAACCTCTCCTCCTTTTGGTGCGTGGAGTACGGAGGAGTCGCTTCAGCCGAGCAAAGGCGGTTTAAAGTTCAGGACGACGCGTGCTGCCGGCGCTCAGCCCCTTAACAATCGCGTTATTTTAAATTGGATGACTCTGTTGAGTATGATGACTTTTGTAAGCGCTTTCTCAATTGGATTCGGACCAAGTAAGCATAAAGCAAATACCTCATTAAAATTAAGGCTGATGAGTGTTTCCGAGTTAAGAAAATGTTTTTTTTTGTCTCCTGGATTCTGCTTCCGACCAATAGGAGGCCAGCAGAACAAATACTCCGCCTCCTAGTTACTTTTTGTTAAAAAGTGACATTTTTGTTTCCAATTAAGCACCTCATTTGTTGTCATAGTAACTATAAAGTAGTTTCTAAGGGTCATTTATTCTCTGGATGTTGGAATATGCGTTATCTGTAAAAATTTGCCCAAAATTAGTTGTTGTTTTGTAATTTGGTGTTTAAATTCCCAAATCTCACCTTTCTTTCTTATTTCTGCCCTGTCGTCTTAGAGCATCCAATTCTTATTATAAAATGCCCAATTCTTCTTATTTATTACAAATAATGCTGGTCTTTATTGCATTCTCTCTGCCCAGTGACCTGGTTAGTCCTCAGTGAAATATTTCCGGAAGGAATCCGGGGAAGAGCGTTTGCGTTCTGTAACAGCTTTAACTGGGCGGCTAATCTTCTGGTCAGTCTTTCCTTTCTAGATGTCATCGGTGAGTATATTTACTCTGCGGATCCTGTATGCAGGGTCTCCGAATATCGTTCTTTAAACAGAAACCGTAACATATAGACGTACGTTACATACAGAAGAGAGGGGCATCAGGGGGAGGAGAC
>VKOC01002666.1:0-62439 GCA_009364415.1 Spea multiplicata | reverse complement strand
TGTGTGTGTCTGAGTGTGTGTCTTTTGTATGTGTGTCTGAGTATGTGTGTCTTTGTGTATGTGTGTGTGTGTGTCTTACTGTGTGTGTGTGGTTTCCCAGATAGCAGTGATTCTGATGGAGTTTTTTTTCAGTTTTTTTGTTCAAAGAGGTGCTTTTTCTTTTATATTTGCCTTATAAGTGGTAATAAATGTTATAATGTAATAAATATTATTCCAACATTAAGTTCATAGCTTCCAAGTTTAAATTTATTTTTTCTTACTCAAATTTCCTTGTTAAAATGGGGGTGCGTGTTATACCCCAGTGCGTGTTATACGCCGATAAATACGGTATATTCCATTTTTAAAATGACATGACATTTTGCTGTATTTTCTTGTTAAAAACATCCTAGTGAGGCCTCTCCCCCTCTCTGTCCATCTCTGACATCACAGAAGGGTCATTACATTTAAGCTCTTCTAATTACTCTCATCACACAGAAGACATGTCTTTATGGACTTTGCTTTGTGCAGTGGGGCACAGCCAAGCTGGAATAGAAAAGGACCTTCCCCAAACTGTGTACACAAAGTTGGAAGGATAGCATTGTCCAAAATGTCTTGGTATGCTGAAGCTTTAAGATTTCCCATCTGTCAAAGTAAGGGCCCAACCCCTGAAAAGCATTATCCCTTCTCCACCAAACTTTACAGTTTGCAGCGTGATTAACACATTTCCACTGCTCCAGTGGCAATCCGATGCTTGGAATTGGTGATTGCATGCAGCTGCTCGGCCCCTTCCCTGAAGCTCCCACTGCAAAGTTTCTGTGATATTAATGTCAGTGGAAGTTTGGAATGCTTCAGCTATGGAATCAGCAGAGCGAGTGGCATATAGGGGTATAAGGCATTTCTGGAGGCAGAGTGTGATATAGGCAGGGCCGGCCCTACCATGGAGCAGAGTGGGGCAATTCCTCCAGGCCACCCCAAGCCCTTTTTTTTTTTTTTTAAAGCGGAGGAGAGAGAGGGGCGCTGAGTGGTTTTCGCTTACCAAGTTGTCAGTACCCGCTCGGCACCCCTCTCTCTCCTCTGGGAGCCCTTTAGCTCGGTCTCGGTGCCGGCTTGTAATGCTGAGCGCCGGAAGATGACGTCATTTGTGGTGCTCAGCATTACAAGCCGGCACCGAGACCGAGCAGGGAGACTGGCCGCAGGACTGCTGAAAGGTAAGTACAAAGCGGGAGGGGGATAAGGTAGATAATAGGGAGGGAGAGGAAGGGTAGATAATAGAGAGGAAGGGTAGATAATGGGGGGCAGCAGAGGAAGGGTAGATAATTGGGGGGCATTTTAAACTTCGCCCCAGGCGGCATTATGTCTTGGGAATTCAGACTCTGTGCCTAGCACCCACGGCAAACATTTTCTTCCCTAAAAGAATTTGTCTTGCTCCCCTTTATATCCAGACACTTGCTTACCTAGGTTCTTAAATGACCACTTGAAAGCTAAAATAAGACATTTCAAGATATTATTATAGGGGTATACTGTATAATAGGGAGGAAGCACCACCATAGTCAAATAAGACAGACTTCCCTACTCAACCCGTACTTTAAATGGTATTTTTAGAGACTGTCGCAAGTATTCCATTTTGTATAGTACAGAACTTATGAAAAGTATGACAACCAGCCATAAATAGATCCGACTCTACAAGTTAATCATAACCAATGGAAATGAAATAACATAACAAAGAACAGCTGCACTAATAATTACTAGCTATACATCAGCGGTGTATTGTTCACAACATGTAAAACAAAAGGAAAACGCTTAACTTGCCTAGCTAAAATGAATCATTGTGTGAGAATTGATTCGCACAGCCAGATGGGATTGTAGTGTTTGTATTTTTTAAACTGTGTCAATAAATATGAATGGTTATATTATTTCTGTCCTTAAGGATTGGTGTTCCCACTGTGAATAATGTTGGTGACCATACACAGTACGTGGATCTGCTTCTAGGCATATAGATATATATATATATATATGGTTGTAACTAAAAGATCTTGTTTAGCTTAATATCATCCACAATATTGAACAAAACCTCTATTATCTTTCGTTGACAATATATTAGCCTTCGTAGATTCCAATGTAGTCAGAAGGATTGGCCTCTTAGATTCTTTTCTTCTGGTGACCCTTGTTAGATCAATACTGTAATATCCGTCCAGCAGAGGACATTATCATTATATTGCAGAGCTATTGCGATAACAGCAGACAACAGCATATAAGTCAACAGTGACAGCTTAAAAAGAAATAAGTTCATGTACTATTATAATTCTGTGTTCTACCTTTCAGTTCTGTCTGTAATACCCTTCACCATATGTAGTTGGCAATCTGAGTGTGCGTTACTGTACATAGTGGCACTCTGAGGTATAATAAATAACACATGACAACATAGCTTTGCTGGTATAGATCAACTGAATAACACACAAACCCAGCCTTGTAAGGTATAGATAAATTGACAATTGCATGTAAACTCAGCACTGAACACATAGATCAAATAAATAATACATGGAATTCCTAAACATAGATCACAGGTCACACACGCCAAATGCCAGCCCTGGCACCCAGATTGCACACGTAGAATTTATGCTGGAAACCAGATTGCACACATAAGACTTGCTTCAGCACCCAGATTGCATCCACAGGACCTGGCTATCACCCAGACTGGTCCCCAAAGAACCTGCCTGTGTTATATCCCCCCCCCCACACACACTTATAATTCAATACCCATGTTATCACACACTTATACATACATAAATACATATATACTCATTCACAGAAGTGGTCACAGGAGGCAGGGGCTGCAATTGAGCTGTGGGCTCAAGGGACAGCAGCTATCTCCACCACGCATGAATGGCCCTGGGGCAGCTGCCCCTTTCCCCCCCAGTGTTAGAGAGCCCTGCATACAAGACTTCTGTTAAAGATAGATGCCTCACATTCACATTTATAGGAGACTCCATCTGGGGAAGAAAGAATCTCTAAATAGGAATTTAAAAATCCAATCACTGCCCGTATCAGCTTTTCTATGTCAGGCCTTTAATAATAATGTTCTATTGGTAGGTAATTTTCATTTTAAATGGCAACTGCCAGCCAACATCAACAGATTTACCATAAAATCACCGGTATAACAACCATGTTTAATTTAGCACTAATTTGTCATGAATACTTTACAAAGAAAACATTTTGCACTGGTGTATAATATGCACATATTTTATAAGCGTCCATAAATGGGGGAAATAAAGTTATACATAAGATTTTACGGTGCTAACGCAGGTGTAGCAAACTGTTTTAACGTTAGGTGCCTTCGGCATTTGTTCGACGACAGAAAAAATAAATGTTATATCTATAAAGGCAGATGTAGTGTATATCTGTATTTATTAATATTATATTATAATCTTACAGTAGGAATGAGAGTGGATTACAGGGTAATCTGAAAGGGGGTAGGATCAATTGGACAGGTGGTTGATTAAGAGGAAAAAGAAAGGGGAAACCTTAAAAAACATCAGTGATTAAAGGGAAATGGCTTAGGAAGGAGTCTCAAGGGCATGTGAAATTATTTGAATTGTATCCTTAAAGTACGTTGCAAAATTAGAGTCTGTAAGGCTAATGAAACGGGTGGTCATGACCGGATGTAATTGTAAAATCAAGGTACTAAAGAGATGTTTAGGCTTGTGAGACAACAAAGTGATTAGGGATGTGAAGAAGGTCTATTTGGCAAGGAATGTGAATTTATATGGCAGAACGTCTGGCACACATGGAGACTTCTTTCAGCTATGTTAAGCAGGTAAGTGTTGCGTTTCAGAGTAAGCATTGGGAAGAATGGGATGTGATTGGGGCTACTTTGTTGGGGCTGATGCAAGGATGGAGTTGTAGAGAGAGGTAGCTAGGTTAGAGTAGGATATATTTGAGGTGGAAGAGAGAAGATGGAGATTGGTGGAGATTGAAGGTCTCTCGTTGGGCAAAGTTTTGGAGGCATTGGAAGGTATATAGAGCAAAGTGAGACGGAAGGGTAACATTTGTTGGTCAGAGATTGGGAAAGTGGTGTTAAAGAAGTTGGAGATTTAGCACAGCCTAATGGAAGATTTAGTAGACTGTGCCAGACTGAGGGCACAGCCATGAAGCGGTCAGGAAAGAAATTATAAGCATCAGGGGAGTGATATAAAACAGCACTGCATTATCAAAGGAGAAAAAAAGAGTAGGAAGGAGCAGGAGTAATAGGTTAAAATGGGTACGTTGGGAAAGTTAGCAGGTCTGGGACTGCGAGTGAGGTGAAGGCCACTGTGGGAGAGAATAGGAAGTGTAGTAGTGCTATAGGAACATAGCACAAATTTCCATTACATTGAAGTAAATGAAACAATCATGCGTGGGTTATGTGAACATAAATTTATATTGGAGAGACAAGTACCATTCATATCATAGAATATAGTAGAAGGGGCACACACAGATTCTGACACTTTTCTGCATATTGATTTTTTTATTTTGAAGTTTTTGTGAATTGTGTAAAATACAGCTGAAATTAAAAGCAAGAAACCCATAATGATAGCTGTGGTATAGACAGTAAGAGACATTGTGGCAGACATTTTAGTTAACATGCCAAAGCCCTGGTGACAAATCCTTGTCACAGACACTGATGTCCAGGCAGTAATATTAACTGTGTTTCCCTGTAGCTAATACAATCAGCCTTGAGTAATTCAGTCCCTTAATGTCCATTTCACAAATGATCAATGATTTGATACTGCCTTTAGCAACTATTTAAAAATATTCTGTTTAACAAAATGTTAACACTTGTTTTAATGAGCATGAGTATGCATATTAAAGTTCTTCATGAAACCAAAAAAAAACCCTGGTAGGTAGTCTTCCTCTTCTTCCAATGATTCTTGCCACTGATTGGGCTGCCATTAAAATCAAGCCCCGCCCACTGCATTCTCTGGGGCTGACTGGCAGGAAGTCAGGAGTCAACAAATTTGGTTTGGATCTAGGAGCCAGCCAGAATATTTAGGAGCCAACCATTATTCTTACACTTACATGCACTAACACCATACAGTAACAGACACACATCCTAACACCTTATGCTCACAAACACTAACACGTAACCAACATGCTAACATTCTACACTCATGCACATGCATTCTAACACACTATATGCTGACATACACAGTCATGTTAAGGCCATACTGTAACATACACAACACCATACACTCTAACGCTATACTCTTATACACATGTGCACACTATCCAACAGCATACACACACTGGCTAACGCTATATAGACATAACAGTGTCCTCCGTCTCTGTTGGGATGGCCCTCCCCTCGTGTTCCAGCCATTCTGAGGATCGCGGTGCAAGGTCGGAGATCGGGGCACCACCATCACCCGGGAGCAAGCGGGTCCACTACGCTGGGCCCCTCTTCGTGCATCGCCATGTCTGCGCAGGTTAAAGGAGGAGGGAAGGAGGTGAGTACCCCGGCGGTGACCTGACACATATACACATAAATACACTACCCATCCCGTAGTGACCTGCCACACTGCTGCTTATCTTCTATCATGAATCCGGCACCCTATGCTTTCCTGTGGGGGCGTGGTGAAGCAGTTGCCGTGAGACGCTGAGCAGGGTCACATAATCCTTTTGAAGAAGCAGCACTTTGCCGCCCCAAGCGCTTTTTTTTTTTTAAAGCGGAGGAGAGAGAGGGGTGCCGAGCGCGGGTAAGCGAAAACCACTCGGCACCCCTCTCCCCTGCGAGCCCTCTAGCTCTGTCTCGGTGCCGGCTTGTAATGCTGAGCGCCGGAAGTGACGTCAATTTCCGGCCCTCAGCATTACAAGCCGGCACCGTGGCAAGGTAAGGTAAGTACAAAAGGGGGGGCATAGGGTAGATAATAGGGAGGGTAGATAATGGCGTCAGCGAAGTTTAAAATGCCGTCCCCCCCTGGTGTCGGCATTTTACAGAATCCACCCATTTGCAAGCAACACACCATGAAAACTTAAGGGCACTACACAATTTTCATGCTCATTAAAGTGCATATAATAGTTGGTGTCCCTTTTAATAATTATAGTATATAATTGAAACAGCTACAAACTAACCAATGAACCAAAAATATTCTCCAAGCTCCAGAACAGAATTCTCATATTGCAGTCACAGAAAAGAATGCTCTCTATGGAAATTCTGTCAGATTTTGCATTGTTAGGTGAACCAAAGTCTTTAGAGATAAACAAAGCACTAAAATAGTTTGAGATATGACAGCTCTAATGAGTTCACACAAGAATTATGTAAACATTATTAAGTGTAATAAACGCATGTCAGCAGGCAATCCCGTTGAACTGTTTATGAAAGCAACGTGAACGCTTTATTAATAATGTCTTTTTAACTTTATGCAGAGGGTGTAATAAGCCCTTGGCTTTTGCTGTTTCGATGGAAAATCATTATATGATGAAAGATGATCCTCTTTTTTAGCGTTGGTGTGGTACTGTAGTCTCTCATTCATTAACGCTGTGTACTGTTAGAAATAGCAGGAAGCTTTCAAACGTTTCCCATTTAATTATTTTGCTGCCAGATCCTTACTTCTTGTCGCAACTTCCTGAGGCAACATCTGGTGGCAATAAGAACAAGAAAACAAAAAGGAGATAAAAATAAAAGGTACTTTAAAAAATTAACGTTCCATGTAAATATTTTAGCTTCACAGAATGACTCAACGGTTAAAAATGGAATGCTGTGACAGTACTACACAATCAATTCTATATAATTGCCTTTATGTTTCAATTTGGTGTTATGTGGTTTAATACATTATTTAGTTTTATGAAATGCAGGATGTAGACTGACCTGTAGTAGGTGGAATATCAACAGAGTTGCATCTGAGTTCTATCCATTTATTTCTAAGAAGGTAACCCAAGACCAGCTTTGAAGTTCTAGAAGAATGGAGAGAATTGAGGTACACGTTCAGACGTTTTATCTAGTAGCCTTGTTTATTAACCCATTACCTAGGCTGTGGGTTAATGTAGGGGTTTACAAATTTGGTTTCGATCTAAGAGCCAGCTAAAAATGTAGGAGGCCGTTTTTTTCCAATCATTTTTTATTTTCAAAATGCTTGCCTCTTGGACTCTATTTAACCCCTTGATATATTTCAGTCATATGTTCCCACAAAGTCTCCCATCAGGTAATGCTCCACCATCTTATGCCCCCTTTATATGATATAGCATAATATTATATTTCATAATTAAGAAATATGGTACATCATAAAGATAATTAACTAAAATATCTCACAAAATATGTGCAATAAATAATAGAAAATGTTTTTAATAGAATATTGATCAATACCTTAAATACTTGGCAAATATATTAATGATAATCCAGTTAATACACATTAATCCATTTAACAAGATGATACATTAATAAATTCAATTATTGGTAAATGAAGTTAATAATTAATAAATATTACATTGTTAAATAAATTAATAAATACAAATAATAGGAGAAAATTCAATGTAATGCTAATTAAATAGATGATAAATGCATCAGTACATAAACACTTAAATAAAGCAACCTGAAGTTGCACACGCTAACTTACCCAGCACTAAACCTAACACAACCACTCAACTCTCACACACCCAGACACTCTCACACACCCAGACACTCTCACACACCCAGATACACACACCCAGACGCACAAAAAAATACCCAGACACACAACACATGCAACTTTCTTAACCCTGGCAAGGCTCAGCCTGCCGTCAATGTAACTCCCGCACAGAGTGAGCTGCTGTCCGACTTCCCCGGGAGCAAACAACGCAATGTTATGTAACACCACTGAACCCCACCTCCTCCTTGAAATTAGGGACATCAAGAGGTAAGCCCAGCAGACTGGATTTTTCTACCCCCAGATAACAAACAAAATGGTTGTTGGTGTTAGAAGTACATCTTGATAGCATGATTTTGGTGTTTTCACAATTCATGCTTTTTCATCAGTAGTTTTCTTTTTGTAAGACTGTTGTTTTAAATATGCATATATAATATTAATTATCATTTTTGTATGTACGTTTGTTCTGTGTTGATTGACATTATTTCTTAGTCTGTCTATTTTTGTTCCTCTTATTCTTTCATTTTTAAGTCTAGTCTGTTGACAAACATCCTTGTCAATAAAGTGTTATTCTCTTCCCCAAAGCAACCCATCTACCTACAAATAAATGCAGCATAGCACACTGTGGACCCATTGGGTTTCCTGACACTCTTTTGAGTTACAGTAACATCTGGCTGTGAAGACAGACCCCATCATTTTGTTTCCATCTGGGTTATGCCTCTAAAAAAATCAAATATATTTCTACATTTCCATTTTCTATATTGAACACAAGGTAGGTAAACTTATTTAAGTACATCTAGATACATGGCGTAATCTATTTTACTTGTTACGTTTTTCCATTAAACAGGAGCATCAAACTGTCTGATAAGAGGATCATAAGGACATATTTGGATTATTTTAGAGACATGTCCCCAATGGAAGTTGCCAACTCTTAACTTTAAAAGAGAATACCCACAAAATTCTACTAGTATAGAAATGGATTTGACATCAGGTATACAATACTATGTAACTCTATATACCCCCCCGTTTTTTATGCTTTTATTTTCTTTTTTATATGTTAACATTTCTAAATTTAATGTATAGTTGGTGGTTGGGTGTTGGGGGAATTTGGACTCACATTGGAAACTCACAAGTAATGTGCGTGAGTAAATCCATAAATGTTATGTTTTTTCAATTTGCATAAACTTGAACCTCCTTCAATCGTGTGTATGGGAGTCAAGTGTTCATTGATGTGGGTGCAAACCCAAGTTGTTAATAGTGATTAGTTAAAAATACAAGTTTGCTATGTGCTTATGTATGTTGTTGAAGTTACAATTTGCAAAATTTGGTGAGACATTCACTCAGGTATATAATAAGGAATAGAATAGATCCTCTTGAGAAATAATGTATTCAACACAGCCCTATAAGAAACAGTAAACATTTACATAGTTACATGGTTCATAAGGTTGAAAAAAGACCTAAGTCCAACAAGTTCAACCCTTCTACGTAACCTTCCTACTCTTGATCCAAAAGAAGGCAAAAAAACCCTAATTAAGCTAATTTGAATTCTGCCATCAGGGGAAAGAATTCTTTCTTGACTCCAAGAGGCAATCAGATTTCTCCTTGGATCAAGAAGCTCTAAAATATTAATGTTATTCTATTTATATCCCTGTATTTCATGCCTTTCTAAAAAATATCCAGACCCCTTTTGAAGGATCGATAATCCTCATGTTAATACCAGTGCCTGCTAACCTTATTGGTTATTATTCAGCAGAAAAAGCTGTTTTAGTTTTCAGGACACTAAAAACCCAGCAACATTGCAACAGGACACAAATATTCCTGTATGTCCCAGCAGATCTATGTCATGACACAGAGAATTCAAAAAGGCTTACTCGAAATAAAGGGTTGTCACTTATATAATGAGCCATAATACAATACACATATCATACAAAATCTTTAGAAACAGACATTATTAGGCACTTTATATTTACCTATTTCATCAAATGAACCTTGTCCTTTGCTTGGGAGAACAAAACAAGTATGATGCCTACTGGTTTAGGGAACACCCTAATATAACATAGATGTTAAAGAACTGAAGATTATTAGACTTCCTCTCTTTGCAGATTTCTGTTTAGTGTTAATGTTAAGAGACTGGCTAAATATATTTTGTCAATCAGGCACGTAACTAGAAACCACAGAGCCCTGGTACAAAATTTGCCCCGGGGCCCCCCAACTTCACTAAGTAACATGCCCCTTAGTGCCACCTTTTAGCCCTAAACAGCTTATGAGTAACACCTTTGCCCAAACAGCGTGCATGTGCCTTTGCCCCAAGCAGCTTATCAGTGCCATCCTAACCACCAAACAGCATGTTTGTGTCATTTTGTCTCCAGTTTGTCAGTGCTCCCAAACACCTTACCCATGCCATCTTTGCCCCAAACAACTTTTCTGTGCCAGCATGGCACTCAAACAGATTGTTTGTGCCATAATTTCCCCCAAACAACTTTTCTGTGCCGTCTTTTTCCCTTCCAACATACACTCTGGCACACACACACAAATTACATACACTTACTCATACTAACACACACGCCATCTTATCTCACTTACACATTCATGCTCACACACACAATCACACATCCATGCTCACACACAGTTATAAATAGACATCCATGCTTACATACATAAAAATACATATACATACAAACATATATACATATGCCCACTCCCGCTTATCTCTCACCTCTCCAGCTGGTTTCTTTCCAGCTGCTCACACACTGCGGGATCGTAACATGTGACGTAACATGACTTCGATACATTCCTGCCTCCCTGTGTTGGGTCAGAAAAGTTTAGAAAGGGCCCTTCTGACCTGGACCAGTGCAGTACAGGTCGGAAGGGCCCTTTTTAAGCAAGTGTGAACCAACAGGAACAATGGGTCCCCCCTGGGCTCCCTAGAGGCACAGTCCTCGTCGCAGTTGCTACCACTGTAGTTACCCCACTGCCTACAACCCCATACCTTGAATACCTTGGAAATGTTCAGAAATGTGGGGCAAGTGTTCTCCACCTCTCTTTGGGTGGTTGGAGCTAGGAAGATGTAGCTAATCACATAGGTGGGGCTAGCTGCCTGTGAAAAGGGAACAAGATGTGAATTGTGACTAGAATAACACCACTCCTCCAATCAAAATTAAAGACATTTATGGAGTTTTCCTATATGCTGTTACTACTATTTCAAACATACAACTGAGGAACGACATTTACTTGAATGCACATGCATCTTAAGAACATGAATATTATCATCTTTCTTGCTTTAACTCTTTCTTGTTATTCTGTATTGTGTTCCAAAAAAACCCAAACACCTAAACGGCATGATTAATACTTTGGCAACACTCAAAAAAAATAAATCCTACTTAATTATGGGATACTGTTAGAAGGGACGGAGACATGTAGCTTCCTATTCCTCTGGCAATTAAAAGAGTACAAATATTTCATACGTTTTTATTATATGTTTGTAAAGGTAGTGTAGTTCATAGCAACAATCAATCAGCTACATCATAAAAACAAAGCCAGGGAGTGGAGATGGGTGAAGATTGATCCAGTACTAAAGTGTCAGGAAAAAATGTGAATGGTGATGACCAAGTGCTTTACTATATTGTTCATGTCCAAGAGCAATAAATTATCAGTTTCAATAATAAGGAATAAAAAGATTAACGTGTCCAATCACTTTTTTTTACATGTGCTGTGTCCTGTCTCCAAAACACAGAAATCACAAGCTACCATATAAAAGTTATTTCTACTTAACGTGGAATTGAAAATCAAGTGAATCACTGTTTAAAATATGGCAAATGCTTTGACGGACACACTAACCAAGTAGGGACTATGCTGGGTTGCAAAGCTGCAAAGCCACCATGGGAAAGTGTGATTTTTATGTAATTTAAGGTATCTATTAGCAGTAATTGGTATTGTAAGATTTATATAGTGTTGGCTAATAAAGAGTTTGGTTGTTTCAGCAAAGTATTTATCTTTGGTGGTGCCCTAGGCCTAAACCAACTATCCCCCTTTGCAGCTGTCATCTATACTTTTAAGTAGCAGGATACAGATTCATAGAAGAGATCTCCTTTGTAACAGGCACATTGAGCAGAGGTGCACTGAGGAGTCTGAACTCCCAGGGGGGTATGCCAATGGTTTAGTGGCAAAGGGGCTTCGGCTTCCCCAGAGACCCACACTTTATATATATATATATATATATATATATATATAATGCTTAATTTTTGCCTTCTCATTGTAAGATTTACCATATTAAAGTCAAGTAGTTCAGCCTTTGTTGCATTAAATATTGAAAAGCATAATTTGCTTTTATGCTCTGTAGGTTGGCATGCAGACTCTCTGCACTTGCCAGGACTGTATGCTTTGTTTAAAACTCCAAGGTTAAACCTTTCCCCAGCTAAGCAGAATGTGATTTGGGTTGAATCTTTACATTTATAACTTTTGGTGTGAGTATCCATGATACTTCATTAAGATTTTTTTTTATTATTATTTTTAACTTGCAATGTGACAAGCATTAGATAATTGAAAATATCCATACATCAGTGTCCGCAATAGCAACCAATAATTTCCCTCTGCACCGCACACACTGCTTGAGCTCCGGTTTTGGGTGGATTAGGATGAAACGTCCCTCGGCGTCTCAAATGCCCTGCAGTCTCTCCCGAGAGTCCGTGTTCTGTGTTTTTGTTTTGTTTTTTTTGTTGTAAAATTAAAAACTGCAAATAAAGTTCTTTTTACAATCATTTAAGGCAAATTCCAAGTGTATAAGATCATAGAAATCACCTCTGTAGTGCTCAAGATAATGTTACATTTAAGGGTTAAAATTTTGTTGATGTGTATATAATTAGTAATAGTCAGAATATTGTTTAGGCAAATCCCCATATAGTCAAGGACAAGCACAATGTCAGTTACAGAGAATAGCAAGAAAAAAAACATATAATGTGATATTGTTTTGGTCAAGCCAGCAAGATAAAATTTGCCAGAATCCCAGTCACCAATTAACCTATTGAACAAAGTTTATCTTTAAAGTACCATGAAGAGAGCAGAACCAATGGAACAGTGAAACCAAGCTAGTAAATAAAAGCTCTTCTGTACATATGTACAAGCATCACACATCTGAAAAGCATTGCAAACTAAGAAGTTAGGTGGAATCACTAGGTCTGAGGTGTTAGGGAACCCTGAAGCCTTCCCCCCAAATTAGCAAATTGACCTTCATTGGGTTGAGAAAATCCTGACAACAAAGTTAACCTGGGTCTTCATTATTCCAAGATTAACACAGCAGTATTATTTATTAATGTATTTATATAGTTGAATTTTTGTTTATTTTCCTCAATGATACATTAACGACAGAAATGCAATATTATGCATTTGGATACATTATACGGAAAACATTATACAGAAGAATGCATGTTTCAGGATTGAGAAACACAATGATAATTTACAATTCTTACATATATACAGATGACAGAATTTAACCCTGCCTTAAGATAACATAAGGTGGATAGTCTTTGAGATGTATCATGTTATGTAGCATCTGTAGATAGCACAATGCTTGAATGAATCATAATGGACAAGACAGAACATGTAGTCAGCGAGGTCAAAATGATTCAGACAGAATGTTTCCAGATACATTCTTATGAAACAAAGTAGAATTAACATACAAATAAGGAGGAGGATATGTAAAATGAACACAGGTCTTGAATACCCACAAAAAACAAATACCTTTTCAAACATTGTTTTTCAATCCACTTGTTAAAGGAGATTTTTACCAACTATGCTCACAACTACCTATGGTTTTGCACTAAATGTAGCGGAATTGGTGGTAATTAATAGAAATTCTCAAGCCATGAATAAAGCAAACATCTTTATAATTCCAAAATTGTTCTACAGACACAGGATGGTACTACTTTACTACAATACATTGTAAAATATCTATCTATATATATATATTATATATATATATATATATATTATATATATATTATACAGACATATTTTCTCCTAATGTGTGCAATTTGAGTTCTCTGATAGAATTGCTTATTTTTTGCATCTGCATGAAAAAGGCACAAAGGATCCAGATTGTATTTGTTATTCAATCATTTTACACAATGGGGAAATATATTTACCGTATTCTTCTCCTTCACAGACAATTGTGCTAATGTTACATACAGTGTGTTCTGCAAATAAAAATGGCTAAGTAGCCATCCTGAATGCATGATGTTTAAAGAGAGTAGATGATATGTGTTCTACAATTCTTAATAAATTAATTATTTATAATATATTTTTATTATTTCCACATATTATATGCGTCACTTTTGATTCAAGCATGTATACCCTGCGTATGATACGTTTTCTGGTTAGTGAAACATTTATCCATGATTTAGGATAATAAAAACTACCACTTAAGCAGGTAATAAATAAGTGCAAACCTGTAAAGGCCAAACATTATATAGATTGTAATACACTGTTTAATAAATCTGAACATATTTGGTCTTCACAGGTTTCTTGGAAATTATCAACTTACCCCTTTTTCCAGTGCAGCTTGACCGTCTACATATGTATTACAGAACAGAGAGCTTACTTGTCAAAAGGCTTTATTAGTGCTTTACCCCTTAAGGACAATAGGGGTTCTTACTCGTAGTATATTGTGGGACAAAGGCTCTTTTAACATTTTTCGGTGTTGCTGTTTAGCTGTGATTTTCTTCTTTTTCATTTCGTGCTCCCACACATTATATATTGTTTTTTTCAGGACAAACTGGGCTTTCTTTAGATACCATTAATTTTATCATATCATCTAATTTACTATAACAAAAATGATAAAATATGGGTATTTTGTGTTAAATATATTACTTTTTCTAACTTTTTAAACAAAAAACTTTTACTCATCTGCAAAAAATAATGAAAAAGCCTGCTAAATAGATTCTACTATTTGTCCTGAGTTTAGAAATACCCAATGTTTTATGGTTTTTTTTTTTTGCTTTTCTGCACGTTATGGGGCAATAAGTACAGGTAGCGTTTTGCTATTTCAAACCCTTTTTTCCAAATCTGGTAATTCTTCCCCCCCATGTGCCATTTCGGGTATCTTTGAAGCCGGCCAATGCAATTTACCCAATCAAATCATACATTTTCAAAAACTTGACACCCCAAGGTATTTGAAATGCTGGTATTTTAACCCTTTGCATGCGCTAATTCTACCACTAGCCTTTGTCAAACTTTATGGTAGTAAAATTTTTTGGTATTTTTTTCATACACGTTGTACTTCAGGTATAAACTTATCGCTCCTGGTGTATGTCCGTGTCGAACAACACCCCAATATGTGTTCAGTAACATCTCCTGAGCGCAGTGATACCCCACATGCATGGGTTTGTTAGGTTATTTGGGAGGTAAAAGGCCGCCTTTGTGAGATGTGTATCTTGGAACCCGGCCAATTCAATTTACCCCATCCACTCATGCATTTTTCTAATACGAGACACCCTATGGGCATTTGTAATGCCAATATTTTAACTCCTCTTTCCATGCCTGGAATTTTTGTAAAGATAAAGAATTTGGGACTTGCTTATTAAAAAAACTTTTTTTTGGTTGGGATTTTTACATGTTACCATATTTTTTTTACTTTTTTTTTTACTTTTTGAACAATATTTAAAAAAAAAACAATTTAAATTTTTTTTACTAATCACTCTGATTAGTGAGCTGGGCTCCATTGACCTTGCATGGTTGAATGCAGTACCTGGATAGACCCTCTGTGAACTCAGGTCTATTGTTAATGTCATCCTGTGGTAGAGGGGTAGTGTTACTGACATGCCAGCATGCCAGCAACATAGTTTATGCTTAGGAAGCGATTCCGATCGCTTCCTAAGCTGTTTTAGTCCGCGGGCCGAGGGCTGCCCTCCCAGGATCCACGGTCAGCCTCACTTGTGAGGCTTCCGTGGATGCTGCAAAGCCACCGATCGCGGCGATACAGCTATTTAATGTACGGCCATTGTCGTTAACGCGTTGCACGGCAACCCCGTACATGTACGGGCATTGTTGTTAAGGGGTTAAGAAGACCAGCATGTTGTACAATTATCTTAAACATAAAGCAGAACAGTATTTTTAAAATAAATAGGTTGATGAACCCACGATGCAGAGACGGTAGTGGACTCACATGGTAGAAACACAACGTTACAGGGTCAGTGGCAGAGAATCATAATCCGAGGTCGGGGCAGGTAGAACTGGTTCAAGGTCGATCAGGGAAGACAAAGTTTGGTAAACAGAATTCAATCAAACGGGTATAAAGCGAATTAACAGGAGCCCAGAGCAAATAAAGTTACTCTTTGTACAGGCACGGAACAACTAAGAGAGAGATTTAAATAGGTCTAATGGTGGGAAAACGGGCAATGATGGTGTCATCGCAACCGACGCACATGACTAGCACTGTCGCAATAGAAAAAACAAACACACAGTGTCAGCGTGTGCTACACCCACGAGCGATGCGGGTGTGCCATACTGGCACGTACTGTAGGCACCGAGCGTTGCCGGCATGCCACGGCGTCTTGCACAGTGTCGGACGACCGCCGTAGACGTGACACACCAACGCCATGCGCACGTGATCACGCGGAAGAGACGTGCATGCGGTAGCGCGCGAGCGGCGCCCATCAGCGGCAGATCGGTGTAACACATAGAAACCAATGAAATGTTCTGGTTGGACCTTTCCCTTGGTTGCTATAATGATAAAACCACCTTTTAAAATCTTGCACCAGAATACCCTCATACTGTTATGTTTTTCAAGTTGCCATACAAATTACTCTATATGACAATGGGTCAAAGGCTGAATTCAACACTGCAAAAACTATTGTTGTTATTATTTTTGGAGATTATAGAAGAAAAAACATGTAAATCTATTTTTGAATCATTGCTGTGTACAATACACCATTCTTTCTTCTTTCCTTTCTTTTTTGTTACTTAATGTCTTGCTGTAACGCCTCTTACATTCCTTGGCAAAAATAAAAAGAAATGAGTGCTTAATGCTCACTATCTTGACCCTTATGTGATTCCATAAAGAATTTTCATTCAGATATATTTCTTTATAAAATCCATCAACAAACATGTAATAAGCTTACCAAATGTGCCCAGCTATCATCCTTGCAGGAACAATGAATCCTTTGACTTACACATTTAGATTTCAGATTAAATGCGTCATTATTTTCTTATCTTTTAATGTCCAACATTTCTGAGCATTTATTTTGTTTCCCCCTTTTTATTTATTTACTTGGCTGGATCATCAAACAGTTTTTAGAAGGAGAAAAAAATGTGCAGAATGCAGGTTATTTGTCATTCATATTAGCAGGACACAGGATGTATGTTTATAAAGTTAGAAAACATTTATATAGTATAACATTGGTGAAACAGTTTGGAGTTTATCTTAAATCCATGATCAAATGCATTGCTAAAATTGTACGTATGTATAAATATAAAATATATTTCTATATAGATAGGTATATGAAAAAGAGAGAAGGTGTATTAACAATGCTTGAATAAAAAGGGATTGAGAGGATGATTTTAAAGAGTTACGTATAAAAAGCATTTCTGGTGCCATTCCTTATTGTTGTTTATTGTTTTATATGGCACCATTATATTCTGTAGCGCTGTACAATGGATAGACAGGCCATAACACGTAGTATATAACAAAACAATTTTACTTACAGAAACAGCAGGTGAGGAGGGCCCTCTTCAAACGAATTTACAATCTAGAGTTACTTCTATATCTAACCCCAATATTGTCCATGGCCATAGTTTTTTTATAAAAAAAAACACTTTGGAAGAAAACGTAAATAGAAGGATTAAGGATTATAGTCTAAATTAAATCTTTTTTCAAATTTCAAAGCAGTGATGGGATTTGCTGGTTAATAGCTTTTAGTTTTTTATGTACCTCATCTTGATATCTTACGCAACTCCTTAGACTTCCTTGGAACCCTCTTTTTATTTTTTCTCTTTGTGTCTGTTGCAAACATTCTTCCTATCAATTTCAATTGAATGGATGAAAATAAAAGCATTTCAAATGATGATTGACTTACTTACATAGAAATTTCAATGACATGCCTAATGCAATGTCCAAGCACCAGGGAGACTAACTTGGCACCAACACCAGAAGACAAGGTTTTGGCCTTTGAGAGCCTCATCAGTGATATCTGCCTGGGCACAATGAGTCCAACTGTGCAAATCATTTGTCGACAAACAATGACCTTGCTTTATGATAAACCTACAGGCTGTGCCCAACCAAGACAATTTCAAACAAATGTTCTCCTTACAGCCTTTGTTCAATTTTGATAAAGAAACACATTTTAAATAAATGTAGTTCCTTTCAGGAATTGCCTATTATAAAACTTTAATTTACTTTTATGCTTTACTATTGAAACAACATTTGTGGTTTATATGTACCTCATAATTTATTTGGTCTTAGTACTGTAAAATCTTGACAACAATAAGTTTGCAAAAATGATGCTGATTGCAATGTAATTCTTTTGGTGAATTATTGTTGTGTTTATTTGACACATAACACCCAGACTGATGGAATGTATAATACATACTTACAGCGGCTTACTTCATGTTAATTTGTCATATCATGTCAGTTTATCCTTTTCAGCATGTTATCGCTGGGTTTGTAAAAAAAAAGAAATAACTGTCAATACGATCTCGAAGACATCTGCAACACAATCCACTTTACATGCTAGTTACTAACAAACTCTTAAGTGAATTGTATGTCAGATCTCTATTTCAGTCCCATGGTGATTTTTAATGGAAGTATATAAATTCATTATGTTATGGAGAAATCAGCAGTGCCTTTTATTATTTGAGAAGTTGATCCACCAACAGAACAATTACTTCTAACTAAATGTAAAATATATATATATATATATAATGCACCAATAGGGAACACATTTTAAAACATCTGCTAATAAGGAAAACAATGAAATGCAAATATCTTCCTGGAAAGAAGGCACAGCATGCTTGGAATTATACCACCATGGCCTTTATTGGTCCTTTTTTGGGTGATGGGTGAGGCACAGGATGTTAGGTTATGGCAGAGAGAATAGATGGCATTGAGAATGTAGACAAAGATTACTTGTATACAAGGCTAATTCACATGGCTGCAGAGGGCACGCTTAAAGCCATGCCAGAAGAAATGGGTTTTAAGAAGGATCTGTCACTTTCCAAGCCTTGCATTTGATTTTTCATTATCCTCAATAAATGGTGCTTACACAAAATCATACGGTTTAGAAACTATGTGTCTTTTAAACTGACTTGTACACAGTGAGTAAAATACGGTATTTCCCCAAGTATCAGATGCTCCCTTGTATAAAATGCACCTTAACTTAAAAAAATATATATATTACATAAAGTTATTGTACTGGTTGCCTGGGCATGATATGAGTGTGATTGATGTTAGCTGCTAGCAATTGTTAGCAATCACACTCCTATCATGCTCAGGCAGCCAGTACATGCACATCACTTTCAGCCTACCTGTGCCCCCTCCCTGTGACCCCTACACACGGATCCATGCTATCATACACACACATACATATATACATTCATTTACTTCCTCACCTTACCTGAACTGCAGATCTTCTGCTGCCGCTCGCAGACTTCCGTGGGGGGTGCTGTTTCCCCTCTGCCTTGCTTGAGCAGGAACCGGAACTAAGCGGAGTCATGTGATGCGATGCGCATTCACATGACTCATGCAGGATGTTTTTGCTGCATTCGTTTACAGGTAATGAATTTCGTTTCAGGGCACTGGGAGTAGGTAGACACGGGCCCAAATGCAACCCTACCGTACAGGACACTGAATGTCCCCTAAAATTAGAAAAATATTCAGGAAGGAAATTGAAGGCAGAAGTACAGGCACTAGCAGACAGACTGAATCCCCTATTAAGAACAAGACCAAAAAATGTTTTCACCATTGTTAGGAAGGGCATTGAGGCATAGAGTAGGACACAGATCCCCAGAGTAAGGAAGGGCATTGAGGAACAGGGCAAGGTACAGGCCAGGCTAGGCAGTGGCAGACAGATACATCCAGCTACAGATACACCCAAGACTGATCCCCCTCCCCATATTAATAAATATATGAATTAATTCCCCAAGTAAATAAGGGTATTGAGACGCAGGGGCAGGGAACAGTGAAGGACAGGCATCGGCAACCTTTTTTGATACCGGACTGTAAACTATTTGTGGCTTGGATGTAAATCCAGTGCATACCACTTTTAAGATAAATTAGAATAAAAAGTTCTTATGGCTTCTAATATTGCTAAAGTGTAACCTGTATGAGTGTGTGTTATATCCTTGGTCATTGTAGTGCTGTCCACGAATAGGCTGAGTTTTAAACTGATTTATTTTAAAGGCCGTTTCAAATTATGTGGCTTTCATGTGTTACAGAAAATACATCATTTCACACACAATGTGGTGATTACATCTGCAGATTCAAAACGTAAGAAAGCTGGAAGTAGATTGCATGAATGGAATAGCTAGATTCATATTCCAGAGTCATTTTCCTGATGCACCGTGGGCACAATTTTAATCCACAAAAGAAAACATTAAAAGTTAGCAATATCATTAAGGCAGCATAGGCTCAATGTACCAGGAGCAGTTCCATTCCTATTACCTACAGCATAAAAAATGTAGGTCGGGCAAGTGCCTGTGTTGCATTTTGGAGCAAATGGCCTAGTATACTTATCTGCCTGGTAAAGAAAAGCTCAATAGTGATCCTGGGATTTTTAACCTAAGAGGGGAGTCAGGTAATGTTTACAGGAAAGTTTTGGTTCTGTCACTTTTCATTACGAAGGGGGACACTGGCAAGTTTCTCCAGCAAGAAGGCCTGAGCTATCCCTGTATAATGTATAATTAAATGGGTGGGAAAACTTTGAAGACATCTCACTGTTTCAACTATGTATTATACAGAAGCTCGCTGGGATTAAAACTTTAAAATGAATAGTGAAGTCAGAAAGTTGAAAAACACCTGCAAAGCATCCAAAGTATATGTTGGCGGGGCATAGGGGAAACTGGTAGCAGAATAAAGTAGGTGCACTCCGATTTAATGATGTCTCAGAGTCCCAGCTAGTGCCCATGATTAGAAGCTTTTGGTTGCCTCCATCAGTGAGTAACTATAATATAATTTTTGCACTTCACTGTTAATTCATTCAAGCAAACTTAAGGATGTGCATTAAATGTTTCATGCAACCATTTCCATTGGGTCCAGATGTTGAGTGCTGTCTTGCAATCAAGGTAGACCTCGGACCAGATTGGTGGGTGTCAGAATCATGTGATCACTATCAAAGCAGAATGTCATAAGCACGTGTCCACAGCTGATTGCTTCCTCCCTGCCTCATATTGAGATGAAAAATAATTTATTAGGTAGCAGTGCAAACCTTCTGCAATGAAATTAACCAATGTTAATCCCCCCAAAAAGGCTTCACAGTTTATCATTTCTAAATTTTATTGAAATATTTTTTGCGGGGGTTTAGTTGTAGGGTTTTTATATGACGAGAAAGAGCAAATGTTTAAGAAAGAGTGTAGAATGTAGCCGCATGTATCCAGCCAGAGACCACATATATGTAATTCATTAGCCACTGGCTCCACAGTATGCAATTGCCCCGGTTCCACAGCCCCGGTTCCACAGTATGCAATTAGCTCCTCCTGAAACTCTTCCATACTCGGCAAGAAGGGCTGTATGACACCAACTGCATTTAAAAATGATAATATTAAGGTATGTATCATTTATGTAATGCACTTTCAAAAACTAACCATGGTTAGAGAGAAATATTTAAGGAAGTGCCAGTTTTGAAATTGGAAATGATATCCGCAGAGATGTAAATTATTCATTGTAAATTCACCTGACACCTATAAACACAACCATGTTGTGCTATTGATTTTAACAGAACTATTTCAAATTAGCTTTCATTGAAGAGCAGCGATAGAGAAATTGGAATTTTCAAAGCAACGGAAGAATCCACTGCTATGTTTCTGTAAATGTTTTCATCTCTCTCAGTGGAGTCTTTATCAACATTAATCAGAAAGAGGTATTGTAGCAATTACGGGAAAACGCAGAGAAGATTTTAAAACACTAAACAAAGTTGCACATCGTTCTCTTAGCCCACACTAAACCTTCTGAACTTGCCATGTCCTTCCCTTCAGGAGCAGAACTATAGTACAGCTGGTGCAAGGCACAGGGCCCGCACTCCCAAGAGGGCTTGACTAAGGAGAATAGGGAGGACTTGACTTTGCTTGAGGCAGAGCTGTGAATAATAGGTGTATAAAATGAACAATAGTGTAATATAGCTTTATCTTGGATGTGGCCTTTCCTTTTCAAGCTTTGGCTTTTTCATGGGTGGGGTAGTCTCAGATATATTTGCATTTTTGCTTGGCCTTTTAGCTAAAATCAAGTGATTACCTGTAAGAGAGGGAGAGCTTGATTCTCATGCTTTAAGGCCAAGTAGGTTCTTGAAGCCTAAGATTCTTATTGAAGTCCCAAGGTTTGGTCCATTGGGGACAATTGGTGTATTTATGCTGGAGCATTTTTTCACAACACTACCCGGGTTGATAAGTGTACTACTAGTGCATCTAGAAAACAGGGTTCCTGTAGAAAAAAAATTGTATATATATCCCCCTTGAAGACTTTAGTGAGTGACCTAGTGGGTCCCCTAGCGGATCCATGGGGGCAGATCAAGAGCCTGGCCTCGGGAGGGTCAATCACACTAACACACACACAGATACAGACACTAACAGACACATCCAAACACTTACACAGGCAGTCCCACTAACACCACCACATACATTAAAAAACATACAAGCAGACACTTACACAACCACACACTCTGACACTAATACACACATCCACACACTAACACATCTAGACATTCAACCCTAACACAAACAAACAAATGCACGCCCAGGCACTCACACAAATGTGCCCAAGCACTCACACTAACACACACATCCAGACACTAACTCAACTAGAAACTCACACTAACACAATTAGACACACTAACATATATTCACAAAGAGCCTCACAGTAACATATCCAGAAACTCAAACTAAAGCTACCACTAAAACTAACACACACGCACTAAAGTATCCAGACACACACACGAACATACCCAGATGCACATATATAAAAGCTAACATATCCACACAGACACACATAGACACCCAGACAGACATGCTAATATACCCAGACACAAACACAAATCCAGGCAGGCACACATTCCCAGACAGACACAAGCAAGTCACATACCTTTGTGTTCCATTCAGCTTGCTGCCACGCAACTCGTGACAGTACGTGGCCCTGCTCAACCCCACCTTGTGGAAACTGGGGGTATAAAAAGTATGTCTGTGACTCGGGAGTTACCTCTTCATCCCTACTTGTAAAGCATGCTGTCAACTTTTGGGAGGGGGATTGCCCCATTGCACCCTGTCGATCTACCCATGAGAAGATCCAGTTCTTTGGTTTTGGCCAGGAAGGGGCAGCTTACGCGGAGTGCAGCTCCAGAAAATGAGGATTGTCATCTTGTTTCTACTGTGGCCTTACCACATGGAGCCCATTTTCTTCAATGGTGGAAGCATGAGGTACCCTGGGCTTCAAGTTTTTTTCTTTTAATCCTGTATGTCATTTGGCTAAAATCAACTGTGGCACCTGGGGGATGGATGGATCATTGGTTTGCCATTCTTAAAGGGGAAAACCCACTTGTTTATGATTAGTAGTATCAGATTAAACATTTTTAAAAAATATTGTCCTGTTTTGTTTAAACAGTTCTAGTTTTTGCATAATATAAGGTTTTCAGGCAGCCGCATATTAGCCATTTGTGTTCTAGCTGAGTTACCGTAATCTACTTGACCAATCTAGTTGACTCTGACTTCTTATCATACTGCTTGTGGTAAAATAGAGAATAGTTCTGTCTTAATCACCCAGCAAAACAGTCTGATTAATGGAAGACTCAGGATTACCAGACTTCTTTACCGTTACCATAAAAGCTCAGTGTGGAGCTGAGAAAGTCACTCAAAATAGCACATGACTGACAATAATGGCAGCCTCCATGTCTGCAGAAAAAGGAAGTTTATTGGAACACAATGTCTCTGCTGATTGTTCCAAACACATCAGTTTTACTGACTTGTTAAGCTTTAAGTGAACACCACGTTATACTCCTGTTTGTTTGTTATATGAAGGACCCTTAACAAAATAACAAACTTATTAAATTACCAAAATGCACAAGTACACAAAATGTTTACACATTCTGAAAGACCTCTTCACAGGAAATTTCTCTAGCCAGCAGGTGATCATAAGCTCAAGATGCAGTGATGAACTAATGATCCATTTTTCTTGTGAAACAGAAATTCATAAAGACGAATGCCAGGCCTAAAATATGCTGAGGAAAAAACATTTGTCAATAGACCAACAACAATGGTTTCTCAGATAAAACTGGGAGATAATGCGCTGCCATATCTTAGAGAGCTGTCTGAATAAATATTACGATGAAAACATATCACTCTAGTTTTATTTGAGTGTTATCACTAGAGACAGACATTAAATTTAAATTAACGCAATAAAACAGAGCATTAAGCATAACAAAAAGGAATTTCATGGATCTTGTGACATTGTACATGCATCACAGTAATTATAAACCACAAATCTTTTCTTAGCTGGAAACTCAGGCTTGTTAAAATCTGATTGTTTAGGCCACAAAAAGGCTTTAAAGCAGCAAGGTGCAATTATATGTGTATTGAAATTGGAACACTTGACTCTTTATTAAAAAGAACACTTAGGGGTCTTGGTATCAGTCTCATAGAGCTGTGAAGTTACATTGATGCTAAACTAGTCCTGTAGAAGAGTGCATCCTATGTGTATTCAACCTCCAAAACCAGATGCTGCATGTAGCATATACGTCTTTCAGGTTCACCATTAACCTTGACGGAATTGATCCAAAGAAAGACCATCCTGGAGATGACTAGAAAAAAAAAGCACAAAGTATAGGACGTTTTAATAAATCAATTTAGCTCATACTAAAATCTGTGCGGGCATTGGACAGCTGTGTCCCTTTAATACCTGAATAATGTAATTTCAAGTGATATAAGAAAATTAAATAATATTAGATTTCCATGATACAAATATTGTATTATGGTTAACTTTACTTTTATATAGTAACTTATAATTTGGACATTTTATGTAAAAATAAGAGTAGATTGAATGCGGAATGGAAAAAAAATATTTTATTTATCATTACATTGTTTTCCAATACAGATTATTAGATGTGCGTTTTACGGGTTAAAAGATTTTTTTTATTACATTTTTTATTTCGGGCCACATAAAGGGCATCACGGCATGTGGGGAAGCATTTCATTGTTATTTTGCCTATCCAAAGTAATTAGTAAAATTCCAATAAGAAAGTTCTGATTTACTATAGTTATAAGTTTTCATTCATCCCTCTTGCATTGTTATCAAAACATTGGAATGGTGGTTACTGAGAGGGATTAAAAAGCATGCCATAAAACTAGACTTGCATGAATGCAGAATCTTGTTAATCTCACAAAGCTAATTTTAAAGGGGAAAAAACTACTTCCATTGCTAATTGACATCATAAATGACTGTGTTGACATGTCAAATAATTACTTTACAACGGATGTTGAAATCTACTTGTTGTAATGTGGAAATGAGTTTGTGAGCCAGACAGTATCATGCTTACATGAAATATTAATCTAACAAAGATATCCTTCATTGCCATTTTCTCTACAGATGTTATACAGGGCTGCTTTGGGTAAGAGCTAGATAAAAGAGAGTCTGTGTTAGAGGATATTTACTTATTATTCATAAATGTTGGGTGCCAATGGCTGTGGCTGTTGCACCAAGTGAGGATGCCAAGAAACTGGGTTACTTGGGTAAATGGAACCTTGCAATTGGTGACTCTTCTTTGGAACCTTGCATGGTATGCCTTGAAGAACCATTCCTTTTGTGGAGGTAATCGCAGAATGTTCTTATTTGGAATATAGAAAAGACTGACCCCAGGGAAATAATTGAACAGCAATGGTTTATTCCACTAAGCAGAATCAGGCAGCAATAAACAATACCGCACAGCAATCCGGGTCTGGGATAAGAGAGAATCAGCAAAATCCATAAGAAAGCCAAGGTCAAAGACCATAGAATACAAAATGAGTATCAAGTAACAAAGTATGGGAAATCCAGGAAGGAACTTGAACAAACAAGCACTGATTGAATAGTGCTGGGGGTTTAACTAGTCCGCCAAATCCTGGCTCCGCCTTCCACAGCCTAGAGACACTCCTCTCCAAATATAACCCTATTAGTGGTAACCTGTATGTCAACGCTTGTCCCTGCCTTCCGTCCGCTAGATCATCAAGACACGCCCACACACCAGCAGCAAGGCGCTGGCACTCGCCTTTTGCAGTGCACGTCTTGCTAGAGGCCCAGGATGTGCCCTAGTATGCTACCGCGTGGCCCGCAGTCTTCTCACCGGTTGAAGACCTTTGTGTACGGCAAGAAGGTAAGGTAGGAGCCTGACAGTAACAAACAGCTGTCTCAAAAAGGAAGTTTTATCTGTCATGTAATCTAGTGGTGTAGCAGGGCAATGTATGCCTTCATTAGGACTCTATGGCATATTTTCCTGTTAAATGTCTCATGCACCAGATTATGATGCCATACTCTGTTGCATTAGCTCACAGTAACATACAGACTAGTAGGGAAACAGACACAAGATTTGGGCAAATGTTGACACGTATGTCCCTACTCCCTTGCTAGACCGTCTAAAAACTGATCTCAGATGACCTGAATTCCTGTATGTAGGCAAAATGGGATATTTTGAGAAACCTAACAGGGCACTTTGTTGCCCCAAGACATGTTGTTTCCGGATAGATTCATGGAGAAAGAGCAGTGTTTCTGCACCTCTCTTTGTGTGAATCTATCACTCTGGCCTCTCGGCACTTCACAATATGTAAGTGTTTTTGTGTGAGCATAGATGTGTGTACGTGAACATGGATGTGTGTGAGAGCACAAATGTGTGTTTTTGAGCATGGATTTGTAAGTGTTTGAGCATGACCATGAATGTGTATGTGTGAGTATGGAAGTGTATGTGTGGGTGCATTAATGTGTATGTGTAAGTGTGTATAGGGAGTATATCTAACATGAATGTATAGAGTGTAAGTGCGTATAGGATGCAAGTGAGTATGTGTGTGTGTCCGTGTGTGTTGGCGTGAATGTGTAAGCCTGTTCAAATTTGAAAGTGTGTGTAAAAATGTGTGCCAGTGTTTATGTGAGTTACTGAGAGGGGCAAGGGTTTTGCCAAAATACAGGATCTTGGAGGCCAGTTTCAGGAAGAAAACATGGGGAGATGCTGACAAAGAAAAAAGACTGAAGAAAAGAAGAAGCAAGAGAAGAACCAGAGTTGGGGTAAAGGAGACAGGGACACAAGAGCAGTCGGCAGAGGAGGTAGGAGTATGAGAGAACATGAGAGTTAGAGCATGAGAGTTATTTTATTAATCATGACAAAAAATAATGGATGTGGGCATAGTTTTGGTGGACATGGTTGATGTGGGATAGCATTTCATCCTTGGACCCAGGCAGCACAATATTTTGGGCCAGCTCTGACTACAAACATTTGTATTAGCTAGCCCCTGTCATATAACTATGCCCCTGTGATCTCTGTGTCTCTCTAGAACCAGGGCTGTGAGCCTTGTCAACAAACATCATATATGATGACTAATTTAAACATTAATAAAATACTAGGCAGAGTTATTAAGATGAGGGGCTTTTTTTACACTTGAGGATGGAAGCAATTTTAGAGTGTTGTCTTTACTCAACTCCAATTTCACTCTTCTCATAGAATGACATTTTTAGGCCAAATATTTTTGGTGAAAATATTACAGTGAGCATGTAAAGTTAATGCAAACAAGAAAAAAAAGCTGAAAAAGTGAAATGGGGGTGACACACTCGTTACAGAGTTTAGGATGGTTATATGTCTGATTTCCAATGAAATGAAAAAGAGATTGAAACAGCTCTTAACCCCGTTCATGTGCAGGCTCACAAATCATTGTTTTTAATGGGTTTAAGGACAACCCATTGTCCTTAAGGGGAGAAGGCTGACACTTTCTGCCCCCTAACATATGCACTCAATGTAAGACATACACACACTCACAATAGCCAACACTTACTTATACACACTCACTTAAGCAAACATCCTCACATTAACACACAAACATTCACTTATTGTACACATTCACTCTAATACACAAATACATACTTCCTCTCACACACACTTAAATTAAAACATACTCACTCCATCACACATCATACACATCACACCCTTACCTTGCCTCAAACAAGTAGGCTTTACCAAGTCAGAACAGCCACATTTGAAGATGTTTTGATCAGCCCTGGGGGCAATTGTGCCCACTTGTGCCATTACAGAACAAAAAGTCTATAATATTGACATATCAGTCTGGTCCTTCCCACAAAAGCAATCCAAAATTGAAATGTGAGGGAATTTACACTGCACGAGGAAACCAATGACCCCATTCGTACCTGTTGGCCTTCATTGTCAATAGAGACATTCTTCTCTGCAGTTGGTTGTGGAGTAGAGGATAGCTTAAAGGGTAACAGCAGGGTCCTGTTAGTGGATAGTTATAGGTATGGTTAGATGTTAGGTTACAGTACTGTATAGTGTTAGTAATAAGGATAATGATCAGATTAGGTCACTGACTGTTGATCAATGATTAGTGACCAAAAGGTAATTAATAAGTGGTCTCATTTTATTAGGTTAAATATCGTTATCAGATCACTTGTAAGTATCAAGTTTAGGCCACTGGTCAGTGAAACCAATCAATAATCGGTGACCTAAAATTTTAAGTGATGAGGTAATAATTATGTATTCAATTTCTTTATTAATAATTTGTGTTTTTATTACCGTAGATGCCCCCTCTCTTTTCTAAGGCAGTTGCTGTCATAATGATCACATCGCTCCTATTGGCCAGGCTTGATATGATCATCATTAGCCCATTTTTTAACTGCAGCAGATCCTTAACTGACAGCAATTGAGCTAAAGCCCCCTTGACTTCCAGGCCAGTGCTGTTATTGTTCTTTGTTTTTAACTCTTTCAATATCCATGCTCCACAGAGCACAACATTGACTGTGTTTTAGTCCCATAAACTGGTGGGGACTGTGGAGTCATATATTAAGGGTAGACAGGATGAAAATTCTTACATAAAATATGCTTGTAAACAACATTTGGGGTATAAAGTGTTTTACTTGAGGGTACGATACAACCCTTAGTGAGACTATGAACAATTTTCACTTCTCCTGGGTTTCTGACAAATATATTCCAAACTTACTTAAAGTCTGACCATAACTTTTGTTTATGCTCATTGCAAAACTTTTTTGATTAGTTATCCACTGCTATTTAGGCTCCCTTATTGCACATGCCTGCTACTTTGAGCATAGCATACTATAGAGTTGGGATTTTTATGAGCCTGAGTGTTCTGAGAAAACAATTTTTTTTCCAACACATTAAAAATAATTCAAAAACTACACATTTATCAGTAATATTCATTATTGTTCTAAACAATGTTATTGCTTATTTGACTGAGCAATTGCTCATTTATAATATCTCCAACTCTGCAACCAGGGTGTTTAATTAATGTACTAACACTACGTTAAGTTCCCCTTTGTGGAGTGGAAAAGGACATGGGGCTGACCATGTGCAATTATCACCATGTCCCCAAAGATATCCCTTCCTTGACTTCAAACCTTAGGTTGCTTCTGTGTTTAATTTTTTTCTTGCTAACCCAATATTTTATTAGTAATTGGATTAAGGAATGTTTGTATGAATAATACATAAAACAGTTGAGATCCCATAATATTTGGGTAAATTATACATGAATCCATCAGGATCTAGCAGCATTAGTTTACTTTAAGCACAAAACTGCCATTTTGTTGAGTGATAAATGTAGTTGTATCCAGCACAACCTGGTAATGTTTCCATTTAATAATGTTTATATAAATTCTGTGTGCAACCACAGATATTTGCATGAGTTATGTCTCGATCTAGAAAAGGCGTGCATGTTATGCATGTATCCGATTCAGATTTTTCAAGAGAGAATTAGTTTAATACTAACTCTGTTTAGATTGAGTTCATATTGCAAATGCCATTTTAACCCTATGGCTATAAATTCACACAATTTCATGGAAGCTACCATAAATCTTTTCAGATCCAAAGGATTCAACTTTTGCACCCTTGTATGCCGCTGGAAAAAGACACTGTTTGGAATATTTATATAAATGATTGCCGGTAATTAAAATATAAATCTTTATGTATATTTTTCCAAAATGATAGCAATGTAAAACATCTATTTTGATTATTTGGGTTTTCACATATTCCTGTAGTTCCTGCAGGCACATGTTTATATTCTAACAAGAAAGGAGGAATTTCCACAGCCAAGAATTTGCAAAAAAAAAATAACAGGTACATAGTTCAAAATCTAAAAAACAATATATATTGTTTTAATGAAACTTATTTTTGGTGACATGGAAAATCAATATATTTAAATACTTCAAGTTAGTCATATTCAGTACATTCGAAATAAAAAAATAAACATTGTCTTTTTAGTGTAATCACAAACTATTAAATTTGAAGTCAGTGGCAGGAACAAAAATGATATACTTATCATTCATTGTCATGCAATCAGTCATTCGATATGTCTGTCATAAAAAGTGTAAAGTGAAGTTAATTTCTGAAAATTGTGGAGAAAATGTTTTCATACAAGTGCATGTCTATTGTAAAAATAAAATAGACCCAGTTAGCGTCATGCCCTATGTCCCAATCAGTATTCAAAAGCTAGACTGAGTAACAAAATAATGAGGGGTTCAAACATAATCAAGTACATGGTGAGGCTTAGTAAATGGTAATAAACAAGGTTACATTGGCTTACTTGCATTTGACAGTCATACTCTCCTGCAAACCCTTAATCCTTGTGGCATCTGTGTTAACAGGTCTCTCGTGGCTCAAATCTCTTGACTGTCATGGAGCGAGGGCATGATAGGGAAGTTGTGATGGAGGTGCAGGTGCCAAGCAAGAGAATTGGCATCAGGTCATCACATACAATAATGATTGAGCCAGGATGTATAACAATAACATTGTTCACCTTTCCCAATAAAATAGCACGGAGAAGGTAGCCACTGACCATATCTTCAGTAGCAGATTAAAAATGGGGCAATTGTCCCAGAGTCTGCGGTTGCTTACTTGCTGTGCTGTAATGTAGGTATGTGTCTGCACTGCACAACATAAATACAGTACTTGCTGTACATTTCAGAACATCTGGGTGATGTAAGTAGCCAGATGGAGACCCACTTATTATTAATATTTATTGAGTTATAAACCACCATCATATTTCGCAGAGCGGTACAAAGGGTAAGTAGGACATGTGTGTATGTATGTACACTTTATGGACAAAAGTATTGAGACACCTGACCATTTCACCAACAGGGACTTTTATGTCATTGCATTCTAAATACGTAGACCTTAAAGATTAGTTGTCCTTTCTACAAGATTTTGGGAACTCTTGCCCATCATCCAGTAGAGCATTTGTCAGGTCAGGTACTAATGTTGGCATTTGTCAGGTCTGTTCCAGTTCATCATTAAAGGTGTTCGATGGGATTGAAGTCAGGGCTTTGTGCAGACCTGCAAGTGGAAGACGCCAAACCCGTCTAACTATGTCTTTATGGACCTTGCTTTGTGCACTAGAGTACAGTCATGCTGGAATAGAAAAGGGCCTTCTCCAAACTGTTCCCACAAAGTTGGAAACATAGCATTATCCAAATTGCCTTGGTATGCTAAATGACACATACATACATACATAAAAGACATTTTGGACCATTAATGTAATGGTCAGGTGCCCAATTCTCTTGTTTATATAGTGTATTTGAATTATGGCTTTGTGTGTCTATGTATATCAGCATACCTAGGATTGCTGCTTCTCCGTGTCTCTGGGTCATCGCCAGAAAACTCCTGCAAGGGGGTTCCGGTAGCCAGAGCCAGAAAGTTCCCAGGTATGTATATCGGTGTAGCAGCACAAGCACAGAAGCAGCTTCTATGACATATGTAAAGATTTATTTTTATATTAACTTATCTGATTAAAACTTGCTTTGAATAATAGTCCCCTCCTCGATTCTTACATTATTCTCATGGTCTATCGCTCTTCTCAATTACCGTATTTGCTCCATTATAAGACGAGGATTTTTCCAGAGCAAATGCTCTGAAAAATACCCCTCATCTTATAATTGGGGTCGTCTTATAATCAGAACTCAAATAGGTCTGACTATGAGTCTAACATCCAGATCCCCTGCAGGGGACCTGGATCCTCCTGTCTTATGCCCCCCTCCCCAACTTACCGGTGCTTCTGACTCCCTGGTGTGTTGTCCGGGCAGCGGGTAGACGTCTACGCGATTTGCGTAGACAACTGTCAGGGTCCACTCTTTGCTGCCTGAATCATGGCTTAATCATACCTGTACCTGAACCTCCTGTCTCTCTGCCTCAGCTCCCGTCTCTCTGCCTTTCCAGTTCTGCTACTCTGTCTGTACCTATCTCTCTGTCACTATGCATAAAGGGGTACAGACAGAATCCCCCGTATCCCCTGCACATGGACTCCTACCCGACCTGCTCGCCTAGGGTCCTGACAACAACTTCCACTGCAGCCGGAAGGAGGTGCGGTTAGCAACGGGGGTTGTCTGGGTCCATCGCGCAGACCTTCCCCGGCTGTCAGAGATCAGAAATTCTCTCTGACAGTCAGAGAGTATATGTGTGACGGACGCAGACACCCCCGCTGCTAACCACACATCCTTCCGGCTGCAGCGGAAGTTTTTGTCAGGACCCGGGCGAGCAGGTCGGGTAGGAGTCCATGTGCAGGGGATACGGGGCATTCTGTCAGAAGCACCGGTAAGCAGTGTTCCCTCTAAGCTGTGCGCTTGTGCGCGCACATAGAATTTTTAGAGAGCGCACACGTCCAAAAATTGTGCACACACCAGTTTTTCCCAATAAAAAAAAAATATATTATTTTCTTTGATACTTTATGCGGTGCGGATATTGCGCGCACATAATTTTGGCTCTGTGAAAATTTTTGCACAAGATACATTTTCAGAAAGAAAAATTAGATGGAACATTGCCGGTAAGTGTGGGGGGGAGTGTTAACCATCTATATGCCACTGTGCCCCATGATACAGGCATATCATGGGGCACAGTAGCATAACTGGGGGCAGATGTGCATAACAGGGGGGGCAGGTTGGAAAATAAAAGGAAATAAAAAAAATTTTTTTACTCAATCATAGCTTTAATTAAAAAAAAATAGTTTACATGAATTAACATTTACTAGTAAATCTTTTTTCCTATAGGGCCGTCTTATATTCAGGCTTTTTCTTTTTTTTGTAATTTTTGTTTTGTCATACCTTTTGAATGTATTATTGTAAGAAGCACTGTGTAAACTCTTGATCCTACATATACCGTACTTGCACTTTTTCCCCCCACTTTAAGTCTTTAAAGTGGTGCGGCCTATATTCGGGGTTTAGCGCAGGAATGCGCAATTCGTATCGCCCGACGCCCAGGACATGCAGTTCAGGGCGCTGGGAAGGCAGCAGGGTTACGATATAGATCCCCCACAACGCTGCAGGGGACCTGCATCCTACTCTCCGATACGCTGAGACAGTGCTTTAACAATATCCCTTGCCGGGACTTCCCACGGCAGAAGTGCAGTCACCGAAAGTTGTCTACGCGTATTGCGTAGATGTCCCCCACCGGCCCCGCAAGACACCCATGAGTCTGCATTGGTAAGTCTAGGGGGCAGAGTGGCAGCATATCTCGGGGGGGGGGACTCGAACAGAGTGACAGCATATCTCGGGGGCACGGATGGACGCATGGACAGAGTGGCAGCATATCTCGGGGGGGCAGAGTGGCAGCATATCTCGGGGAGGGCAGAGTGAGCATATCTCGGGTCGTAGTGGCAACATATCTCAGAGGGACGCAGACAGAGTGGCAGCATATCTCGGGGGGTGGACAGAGTGGCAGCATATAAAGGGGGGGAGAGTGGCAGCATATAAAGGGGCAGGGCAGAGTGGCAGCATATCTCAGGGGGCAGAGAGCAGCATATCTGGGGGAGCAGAGTGGCAGCATATCTATTACACAAATCAAAAATTTTCTTTAAAAAAGCACCTAACTTTTAGGGTGCGGCCTATAAACGGGTGCGGCCTATAATCGAGCCAATATGATAATTAAAGATACCAATAATAATGCTTCACAGCTTTGTCTGTGGCTCTCTGTCCTGTCCTGAATATGATTTCAAAGCATGATACTCTCTGAAATTTTCCAGAGCTGTAATCTGTCTATGGGTACCACATTTGTAGAAGGGAAATGTAGCCCATAAAGGCTCACTAATGCATGATGTGTGTGTGTAGATCTAGAATATAAATGTGAATATAAATGAATATACATGTGGTATCCGGCCAGGACTGCCCGCTGATATCAATGGTTCCTCCAGCTGCCTTCGCAAGAAACACCCCCATTTAAAAGGGAAATGGGCGGGAGTGGGGCATTCATATATATAATTCTGGAGGAGCCCCCTGTAACAGTGTTTCCCCAGGGGCCTACCTGACCTTGATCCACCCCTGTGTACCTTTAGTATCCCTTATGTTGGACTTAATCATCAATTTTTTTCCCCTTTAACTAAATAGCCTCCCTCTTTCCGTCTTTCAACAATCCCCTCTGAAGACATCTAATTTTATCACAACACTTTTCATCTGTAGCTCCACTGTGCAGGTTCCTTCATTGGCTCCCTACACCTTCCAAAATTAAATTAAAATCCCTATCTTACCTACAGAGCCCTTAATAACACTGTGCTCCCACTGTATCTCTGCCCTCATCCTTGAATAATCTCCATTCTTTTTTCTCTGCCCACGACTTGTGTCTAATCACTTTATCCTGTCATTTCACCTGTGCTGCACCTATTCTCTGGAATGCCCTGACTCTCTGTCAGACTCTCTCCTACTTATTCTACCTTTAAACACATACAAAATGCCCATGTTAAGAAAACCATTGCATCCTCCAAATACTCACAACCTACATTCTAAAAGCATTCTTTGTTGTTCTTCCTACCTTCAAGATTTCTAGGCTCCTAACATCTCCACTACAATGAAATCATCCTCACCTAAGCAGCCCCTCATCGTTTTTTCATTCGCCCTCAACCTCCTAATAGATAGTAAGCTCACAAAAGCAAGGCTCACTTCTTTGTGTACCTGTATGTCCTAATGTGTGTTAACGTTAATTTTGTATATTGTCAATTTTAATGTAATTTTCAATTGCCACCTTCCCATTTTATATTAACACTACATTGTTTACATGACAAATGTGATGTAATATGTGACAAAAATGGTTCCCCAGGCAACAGCCCAGAAGGTGGCAATATTTTATATCTACCAAGTACCCCACAGAAAATCTAACTTTTGAGTAGTTTGAAGTCTAATATATGGTAATGATGAAGCCTGCAACCTATTGGCCAATACAAGCAAGTTTTCACCAAGTAGTGCTTGGAATTTGCACATAGATAGAATCAAGTAATTCTTAGAGATATGAGTAAGGGCCACTCAATACACACAATGTTTCTATCTGGCTTTTATTTATTTTGTGTACTATAAATTAGTTACATACAAATGTATATTGCTGTCTTGAAGACATTTAATGATTGATGGCCCTCTGCCCTCCTTTTTATGAACTCTCTTTGCTCTTGATTTTTGTGTTTCTTCTAACAGGTTACTTGACAACTCGTTGGACTATAAAGCGTGAGCATATAGTCAGGGGTTTAGGATATGGAGCCCTGAATGCATAACTGGATACGTAGGTAAGAGCCAGAAGCGAGGTTCCGGTAGGGATCTAGCAAAGGTCAGTTCAGGCAGCGTAAGTTCATAAACAAAACTCAGGCAAAGGGTTAGTATCCAAAGAGACAGAATAATATACCGATGTAGTGAATATACTAAAAGTATATCTGAGCAATGTGGATGGGGAGAGACTCAGTTTTATAAGCAGGAGAGAGGTGCACACCCTTCTGACTTCATAACTGGCCCTAATGAACCCATCTGTAATATGGGCCTGTGAGGAAATAGTTGGTGTGGGTACATTTTTTTAGTCTTTCCCTGCCCCTGCCTTATCTTTCTTATTTTTTTTTAAATTGCTCCATTTTCAACCTAATTTGTAACTTTTCTCTGTGATTTCAATGAATAATCTGTACAATTAAATTCTGGAAAATGACAATGTTTTCCTGATCATCAGCAGCAAGAATTCTTCCCAATCACAGAAATTTGCCCACAGTAAAAATGTCTTCAAAGAGATGAGAAAGTAGCCTGGGGTCATTGGGAGGATGGAAGGAGCGAAATTAACAAAATAAAGACAAGTTAAATAAAGGATGGAGTAAACAAAAGGAAAATGAAAAAATGAAAAATTGAATTAGATTTTTGTGAGAAATGTCTCCAAATGCTCAAGAACAACATTAAACAAAAAAAGTGGTACATATAGTGGTAAAATAGCAAAACGCCAAAAAATAATCTCCATCTTTGGATTCTTTGCCTTGGTACAAAGATTCTGTGAAGGTCATCACTCCTCTCCATCACAGTGAGTGATTGATTCAACAAGAAGTTCATACTATACCAAACACTTTCCGAAATGATTCATGTTAATGATATGTCTTAGGGGATTGATGTTGAACAGAAGCTAAGGTTTAAAGAAATGATTTAACAGTATGAAAGTCGACAGACTGGATTTCACGTAAACACGGCTGATGGAAAACATAAAAGAATAAATACAACTAAAAGTCATAAAATGGGAAGGACAATAAATCTGACAGTTCAAGACCTTTAGGGCTTGAATCATGAAAAACAAAATTACTTACGCAGCCATTCCTTGGTTTTGCAACGCATCGTTTACAAACAGAAGCCAAGAGAATGTGCGTGCTAGAACAAAGAAGATCTGACCAAAATGCTCTCACGCAACTGTTATACTGTTTCAGCTTAATTACTTACTAACAGAGTTATTAGTATAAAAGATAAATGGGTGAGGTTTTAAGTATGAAACTATTTGACAACAGTTGTAGCAGTTCAAGAATCCTTACTACAAAAATGCTACTTTAGAATGTTTCTCGTAATAAACTTTTTTTGGCACTTATTAGCAATTATGAATTAGGAGCCATGCAGGCAAAGTCACTTTGGTACAATGATGAATAAACATGAATGTTTTATATTTAGTTATATAATATTCAGTTCAACATTGACGATCATAAAGTACCAAAGTACCCTGCAGTGGGACATGTGGTGGGCCAGGGTAAGGAGATCATTCATTTGTCCAAAAATGCTCTCAGGTTTTAGCTACAAATTAAGGTTGACTTTGTTTGAGCATCGTGTTTCCCAACCTGGTTTAATTCCAGGACAGAAAATTGATCAGATAATGCTTGTTGTGCCCAAACGACTGCCAAGCTCTGCTTCCATGACGAGAACTTATTTTGTACTTCATGACATACTGCCCTGCTATGAAAATAGAAGGCTTTAAGCAATGTGTCATGGCATGGTACATAATGCATAAAAAGTCTAAAAAATCTGATTGAAAACAATGATGGTTCATGTTGTAGGGTGCTTCCTTACAACTGATGCAGTCCATGAGGACTGTCACTAAGCTCCACCCCCTTGAAAATCTGAAACTGTTATACATAAATGCAAGATTTCACACTTACAGTAAAAAGCAGAGAAAGGATTGCTGCTTTTTGGTCAGTGACCGATCAGTAGCTGCTCAATGGTCCATCCTCTCAGAAAGTAGAAGCACAGAAAATGGAATATTTGCTAATCTAAAGCACAAAAATATAGTATAATAATATAATATAGTCAAAAAATTCATAATATAACATAGCTATTTTCTTTAAGAAGAAAACGAATCTTCACAAAATAACATAGGAACAGGCTTAACCCTGTTGTTGGAACATTTGTCTGCGTCTTCATCGCTCCTGTAGTTGTTGCCCTATGTCAGGCACTTTGATCTCCGCAGTTACAAGAACACAACTAAACAGAGAAATATACATATTTTTCATGTATCTTTTTAGTCCACTAAAGCACATATTTATCTTGTCAAACAAAATAATTTATTTCAGAACTCAATTATGAGATGGAACTAGAAATCAATTTTATGATGCAGATGTGATTAAGCACAATATCATAATTTCATAAATTAAACTGATATATTAGATAATTTTAAAATGGTTTCCTATTTCCTAATGTTTCAGCTATCTTGAAAAACCTCAAAGCCTAGTTAAGTTCACAAAATCTAGTTTAACTATTTGATTTGCATGTTTTAAAAGTTGGAATGGACAGGAATGGATATTTTGCTGATTATGGAAATTTTGGTTATAGGCTCAACAAATAGGCTCTGTTTAATTTATGTGTCATTATACAAATTGATTGTATTAACTTTGCCCCAATTATTCATGTATATGCAGTGGTTCTCCAACTTTGGCCTGCAGATCACCAATGATTACTAGGGCCCTTGTAGTTGCTTTTCAGGATGACAGAAGAATGGGAGCACGAGGGAGCAGTTTAGACTTTGTATTAAACATTAGTTAATATTAGTATATATTTAGATATCTAATTTGGTCCACTAAAGCAGATCTGCTTTTAGGAGGTCTACTCACTAAAAAGCTGGTGCATGCAGGTTGCAGAAATTTCCACTTGCATAAACCACACTTGCATAAACCTACAATTTACTGCGGGAGACTTGAGTTGATGAATGTTGGAAAAAAGTAAGCAACCTGCACATTACGGAACCCAGGGCCAGGCTGGGAAAAAAATCCAGCCCTGAAAATAACCGAATACCAGCTCCATATTTCATAGTGTCATTATTGTCCATACGCCACGTGTGGAATCCTCGCCCAACTTTTATTTTTGTTAAGAATAGGGACAAACTATACATTTATAAAGAACAAATTAGTCATAATTAAGATGCATATGTAAACACAGTTCTTAATAGAATTGTGCATTTGGATTTGTGTGAATTTGAGGGAGAGGACATCAAGGAAAACACCACCATTTGCCCTAATTTGAATTCAGGGGAATATGGCAGCATGTCTGGTGATGGAATAGGACATCACTGAAAGCGCCAACACTTTGCTCTAACTTGAACTTGAATACAGTGGCACTTTCTGTGATGTCCTCTCCTCAATCCTTCAATCATTGCAAGCCCCCATTTTGGCTGAAGTTCCTGCTGGGTTATGTCCGTGGAGATTACGGACAAAGATAGAAGATAGCAGATTGAAGATAGAAGATAAAATATAGAAGATGTGGAAACGGAAGTGGTCAATATAAGTGGATTTATAGGCAGAGAAGATAGAGAAACACTTAGAGAGCATGAGAGAAAGACATTGTTCGAGAATGAAAGTGTGAGAGAGTGGGGGAGAGTGAATGTGGTGCAACAGGCAACAAACTTGGTTCCCAAATTAAAAATGTCCCCTAATTTTTGGCAGGGAACTAAATTTGTTGCCCGAAAACGATTGGGCAAAAAGAACCGAAAAATTAGTATGAATAGTTTTTCTTGAAACTCTCCTAAATAAAATAAAATAAAATCTTCTAAATAATATAATTGTCATTAGAATATAAATGTAGACATATACTTTGTCGTGTCTGTTTATGACTTCTAGATGATTAAAAAGCCATGTATTTATGCGGTGGATATTTGATGTTACCATATGTATTTAAAAGTTTTTTTTTTACCAGCTTTTGTATTTGTGTCCCCAAAATGTATCACTAAACCGACAGAAAAAGGAAATCAATTATCTGCTTCATTATGCAGTTTTGTAGCATGTTTGTGCTGTATATCTATATCTGCCAGGGTTCTGGTTTGTGTCTAATTATGGATTTCATTCTTATTCCGTTCTTCTATTCCCAGCAGAGAATAATATATGAAAATGTAGAAGAAAATCTGCATCTTATTGTAATAATCTGCATTCAGACTCACACTCTACTGCAGCAAAGTTATGCTTAGAGTAGTGAAAGTGACCTATGGCGTTCTAGATATATGTGGCACTAGAAGAGCTAGATCTTTTTTTCACAATTTACTATGGAACTTTTCCTTTGAATACCTGTTGATTAGGAGTGTCCAAAATATACGTAAGGAAAACTTGAAGGCAACAGAACTAATAATGTATTTTAAAGTAAAAATAAAATTACACATGTGAGAAACAATTAGCTTTATTTATTTTGATTTATTCAATAGACAGCGAAAAACATGTACAAGAACCTATCTACCATTGACACATCTTGCACACAATATTCAGCACTTTTGATTTCTTTCTGGCTACACTCAAACCCATTTTTTGCTAGTTCTTAAACTCTGAATAATTGTGTCTTAGACAAAACAGAACAGTTCAGCTACAAAAACGAATAGGTGACGGTGCTGTTGGCCAGACATTGGTAGTAGTAAAGTGTAAACATAATTCTGATAATAAATAATATACATGTATAGTTATTTTATATTTACTAAAAGTGGCAAAAAAACTAAATGTTTTTCTTTTTACATTCACACCTTGTTGGTGAATTGTAGCACCTTAATATCATGTTAGAAGAAAAAAAGTCTCTCCTCCTCTTTTTGGTTTGAATGAGGTATATAGAGCCTGTCCTCTTTCTCGTCACATATACATTTTGCCTTGGTTTAGCGACACTGTATTTAAGTTAGGACTCACCTCTAATGTGATTGGTGAGTTTTGTGCTTTAGCCAAAATGCTAAAGTCTTTTGTTGCTTGAAATAATGAAGTGAAAAACATAGCCTGAACCATGCCATGTGGTAGATCTTACTGTCATCGCTTGGAATTTTGTCTGATGAGATAAACTTATTCCACTCTAGTATTTTTTATAAATTTCCAGCAGAGGTTTAACACACATAACTTTAACACTGAAACGCTAACAAACAAATTATGGCAGAGAAACAACCAAGCAATAATGTCCTTCAAACCGTTAACTAAGTGTGATTTGTTTTTGGATCCAAGAACATTTTCACATGTTCTGTGCAAGAGAAGTCAGATTACAGAGAAAAAGTATAATCAAATTCAGGAGAAAAATGATAACCATCAATTACCTCTACAGTGAATGAGCAGAACATTTTGGTAGTAGCTCTGTTTATAGCGTGCCTGTCAGATACTGAAAGTCTTCGAACATAACCATATGGACTGGGAACAAAATACTGAAGGTGAGAAGGGATTTTAGCCAGCTTGACTGGCTAGCACTCCTTCCATCATCTAGTTCACCTAGCTCACAGAGACTTTCTACAGACTTCTTTCTTTCCTGTTGATGTGTCGGTGCTTTGAAGCTGCTGGAGACAATCCATAGTGTTCATTTATATTATCCAAATTATCACTGAGTATTTGCTGAGCAGGGATGCAGATATTGTGGCATTGGAACTCATTTTCAAAGTTATCATTAAACACCATAGAATAGTGCTCTTATTGTTCAATTTAAATTACAAAGAGTATGTTGTAGAAGATCTCAGGGTCCCTTTTAAATTCTGAACAAAACATTTCAGCCCTGCACTTTCAGAACAAAATGACAAGTAAGATTTTTAATACTGAACTAATGTACATGACACTACCATAAATAAGATAATATAAAATAGTTTTCATTGAATGGCTTTCACATCTAAAACTCTAATGCCAGTCTAAAATAATATTATCCACGGCTAACCATTTTATACAATTTTCTGTGCTTTCAAGAAGAGTTGCTGGATACCAGTTCCATTGGTAAATCAATACTGATTTAAATATCTGCAGAAAGCTCCTTTTCCTTTTCTGATATTAACAATAATCTTTGTAGCTACTCATCTAAAGACTCTTGGTTAATTTAGGCTTATTTTGCACTGCTATATCTCCCAATTAAAATAGCTGCCTCAATGCATTTTGAAAAGCAAAGGGAATGTAGAATTTTAATGAGCCAATGTCACTAATGTAGTGTTTTGTCATGAAGCTTATTCAACCAGAGTCTTTGAAAGGATTCAGAAAAGGAAAACCGCGCTGTTGGTTGTCTGCTTTAGGTTATATGTAAGGTTGTGCAAATATTGCTGCTATTTATCAATGTAAAGTTGGGAAAATGCTCATGGGGTTCAGGATAGTGTGAAAGCTTCAAACGGCACCTAAATTGCCCAAATGTTATGTTCAATTGGATTTTTAATGCTCAATAAAGGCAATAAAGCCAGGATAATCATCAGAGCTTATCACCCTATGCACTGAGGCCTAGTTATTTTACATTTCTTTGTAATTCAGTTTCCCCTCACTTTATGGTTTATGGCTTTTATGAGTGGTGCTATGCAAAGTAGGCCCAGTCTGCTACTTGTTACATATATGTAGCAATGTCCACGTATAGAATTCTTATTCTGTTTATATATTTCTGGAATAATTGTAAACTTTTATGACATTGTTATTTTACATTTATTTATAGAGTTCCAGCAGATTCTTTAGCGCCACATATTAGCACATTATTTATTGCCTATAGATTTTACAATGATGTAGAATACATCTGCTCAAATGTTTCTAGGGGGACAGGCAACAGGTGAAAGAAATATAAAAAAATATACAATAGGGGCTTGTGTAAGTACCTTTTGCACATCTTTTTTTAACTTGCAATTCTACCTGTAGCCATAAGGGGGCACCTGGAATAATATGCAGCCAGCCCAGGAATTTGCACGTTTACACAATTTTCAGAGCTTTCTGTTCATTTCTTTTGTGAATGCTCTCTTGGGTTGGGGAAGACTGACTAGTTCCAAGATGCATTGGTGTATGCCAAATACATTTTGGACCATCATTTTACTCTGCCATCTGCTTCTGTTTTATCCCAGGGCTCAAACTTGTGAGCCTGACCCTGTGTGTGTGTATGCATACATACAACAGTTTGGCATTTATTAGTAGTGGGTGTACTAGGAGTTCCTATACAAGTGAACAATTCTCATCGTAGATGAAAATATCTTGAAGTTAAATATTCTGAATAAAAATGGAAAATTACATCTCATTGTTTTCTTGATCTGTGCAAGAGAAATTTTGAGTATTTTGAGTATTTGTCATTAATGCTTCTAACCTGGAGCTCATCATATTATGCTATCATGTTATCTCTGTTGGGTTCCAAATGTCACTTGCAAAATATTGTCCCCTTTAATTAGTAAAATGAGCTCAGTTTTCTACAGTTTAATGCACACAAGTATTTAGAGTAACCCTCTGAGCCCAATATCTTATACAGTACAAGGATAGTGTATTAAGTCACACAAAAAAGTAAAGAGGAAATACCTTTGGACTCCCTGTTTAAATATTCAAACCTTCAATGCCAGACAAGGATATAATACATGCCACTTGTACAGTGAGGGTTAACAAAATACCAAATCAATAGAACAGAGGCAAAATGAACACTGGTCACAATCAGTCTATTGCAATATGAATCATATACGATTAAATGCTGTGATTATGTTAATATTTCATTCTTAATCACTTAATCATGAATCGAATTGGTCTAATCCTAATTGTATGTGTAATAAATTATTGAAGATATAATGGGCATCTTGAAGCTGACATTCACTGTGTAAACTGCCATACGCCAAATATAATGCAGTTTTTGACAATAAACAAGCAGTGAATTCTGTTAGTGTATTTCTTCATGAAACATGTTTATGTTATAGTCTTCCAATTTTATGGGCTACATCTATCACCATAAGATGCATTTCTTGACAGTGGAATAACTACATTCAGTTAGACTTGTCGCTATGTTCCTTCGGTATCAAGACACATGCTGATTGTATCAAATGCTGTTGACTGTCTTAATGCCACAAATAGACAAGATGATTACATTGTTCCTCTCTAAGAGATGATGTAACATTACTCGTACTGCAAGATGTTGAAGGTCAAGGTTGTCTAAGTGCCAAGTTTCTATATGACGTATATGTATTATAACATGATGAACTTGGGGAATGTGCACAACACTCAGATTTAGAATGTTTCTGTATCATAATCTCATTTATGTACAAATTGATGGGGTATAAAAATCAAATATACTTAAGATACAAAACATATGCACTGTGTTTATCCTGCCTGTGACTACTGAGGAAATGTGATTGCAATTCTCATATCCTTTATTATGTTTCAATTTCAGGAGATATTACACCTGTTGGAGCGTTTAGATATTATTAATTATACATTGTTTGAGTAGTAAATGTTATCATCACCTTTTATTGGGCCAACATAGAAAGAGGCGAAGATTTGTGGAGGCCTTTGAGATCTCATAGGCTTTTAATTTGGATGGTTATGACGTTACATTTTTTCTATGTTGGTCCAATAAAAGTTATCCATCTTCTCTTATACCCCTATATCCATTTCCTTAGTAGTTACTATAACACTTTTTCTGAAATCCTTCTCAGTCTCTCGTGTTGGCCCTTTCTTTTACTGTGAACTAAGTTAAGATTAAATCTGTATGGAGACAGATATCTCACTGCTCTATGTGATTGACCAAAACATTTTTCCCGCATGCCATTTAATCATGGTTGGTCTGTCTGACCTAGCTCAGCTTGAGGTTCATTTTCAAACATTAACCCTTTTTTGCCATGTTATTAAAGTCCATCGAAATAGGTTTCCTTATGCCCCAGTTTTTATCATCCTTCTGAACTCCCATTTCTTAAGCACCAGAGCTAAGGTTTGCATTCCTGCATGAGATACTTAGCTGGTCTTACTGTTGGTTCTTTCCACGCTAAAATATATTTTCTGATTCTGAAACCTTAACTGTAGGGCATTTTAAATAGTTAAATTGAAGACCACCTTGAAGGACACTTTGACAGTCATGGACAGCTAGACACAGACTCTCCAGTCTGTAAAGAGTAAACCAGCTCATTGACTGTTAAAATGAAATGCTTACAAAATAGTAGAAAAAATATTTGGGTGCTATAACAGATCAGTCATATATTCTACAGGTTCCATCCTTTAGGTTCTAAAAGACATGTCTTATTCTGAGACTAATTCAATAAATTGCAGACAAGATGTCACTAATCTTCATGATAAAACATCACATCATTAATCTGCACCAAATATATCTAATCGGCATGTAGCTCCCGATATGAAAACAAAAATAATAAAAAATAACCCCTATTTAACATTCAGTGGATATGCCTGCACATCGCAATGCTGAAAAATCTGTCTGTTGTGATGATCCCCAGTTTATCAATCATTTTGTAAACAATGTTAACTATAAACATATTGTAGGTCAGGGGATGGGGTATGAATTTCAAAACATTTCTGGTGTCATCTCAAAGGATAACATTGGGGTTAGTAAATAATTATTTTGAAGATAATTAAACACCCATTTTGAGTGTATAATATCCCTTCATGCAATAAAAAGTGACAGCAAAACTGATGGATGAATAACACCTGATCTTTCTACAAGTTATGTTATAAATTGTTGTCTTCTTTTTATTCCTTAAGGATATTATATTCAAGCATTACTGTGATTGCTTATCCTTGTTAGACAGCTTTTTAGTCTTATGCCCCTGGCATTGTCAATTACAGATGATGTTCCTTCTCGCTACTTGATAATTATGCTCTAGATACTAAACTCATTGTGTTCTCATTTCTCTGTGCAGTAAAAAATGTCTGTATCAGAGGCTAATCCCAGGCCCTCGAGCTGTCATTGGACTAGAAAGATCCTGCCAGGCTAGGGGTATGCAAATTCTACTTCAGCAATTGTAGGAGAGCAGACTGTCCAACCCTAGTGACCTTTTACTAAAATTTTGAAAATGTTCCCGTTGACAGAACTGCGGTGTGAAAAGCGTGAGTTTACCATAATTGATGTTCAGAAAGGAACATTTCTAACTAATAACAAGTAAAGCCTAAAACATGTTATAAATTGGATTTAGCAGGAATTTGGTGCATTGCCAGTGAATACCGTTCAAAAAAGGCATAAATATTAGGGATTCCATCACACTATATGGCCATATATTGCTTAGCCCGAGTCCTATCTAATTTTTTATGATTATATTGCTTACCAAGGATCTAAATCAGTGTGACAGCACTGCATTTTAACCCAAATGAGACTCTTAAGCCTTCTCTGGACACCATTAATGAGGCACCCGTGCGACAAGTGGGGATGCACAACCTATAGGTATGGTCAGAACCAGCAAATAAGCACAGCACCAAAAATATACAAAAACAGGCAGTGCGCAACCTAAAAAAGCATAAAAAGCACATTCAGATTCCTAGGTTGCGGCTAGATTAATAATGACCAATATGTGCACAAAGCAAAGTAAGAATTCACTGCATAACCGGCACACATCATTCAAAAACACTTACCTAAGACATAAATACTGGTAATTCAATCAAATTATGGCGATGTATTGCTTTGTCCATCACTATGTCAAAGTACCCCAAGTTTGGCGAGTCCTATCAAATACTTAATGGCTATATGGCTTACCAAGGAGCTGAATCAGTGGGGCTGCACTGCATTGCATTTCTTAATGATTATTCAGGCTTATTATTACCCCATCCTCTATTAGTAATGTTCTAAAGTTTTAACATAATATAAAATAGTACTGAAACGTCCAATCTGGGGTATTCATATTTCATTAACAAACACATATGTAGCGCCGTTGTAAACAAAACAGTGTCAGAAATATTCTGATGTCCAATATTGAGGATAAACTGTACACGAACATACTTGAGAACTCTGAACCTGCCCCATTGAATACAGGATAGCCTTTTCATTTTGTGTTCAGAAAGCTAAATGCGGAGCACGGAATGGTCTAGGATAAAATATTAATACTTATAAAATACGATTTATAATAACTACTTAATTTGGTATTCAGGGCATTTGTGTTACTACTATTTTTGTGTGTCTTGTGTAAATTATTGTTAGAGGCATACCTTATCAGGTGATTCCCCATGCAAGGAATTCTGCAATTCTTTCAATCATACAATTTTTTTCCTAAACAGTAATATTTTTTTTTTGGAGGCTGCTTGTAGATAATGTTCCTCTTAATTCTAATATAGATCATTTTACTGAAATAAAATTGACTGTTTTTATGTCAGTTTTATACATCAATACATTGTGTGCACCATATCTTATATTAATACCATTTGCTTGTTTAGTTGTCTACCTCTTGTCACCATTACTTTTAAATTATTCCTGATACAACCCAATCCACAGCGTGCCCTGATCATACTTTAATATAACATTATGCATAAGATCCCCAGGTGTTAGAGAAGGCCCAAGATTTCTTGGTGCACAAGTGGGTACTTTAACCCTTTCAGTGCAAAGTGGACCCCAGGAGCCAACCACATATCTCATACGTGTTGGCACTAAAGGGTCCCCCCTTGCTTGTAGTTGGTACTAATGACATCTGCTGCTGATGTCCTTTGAAAGTCTTTCAGCATGCACAAGGCATCTGTTATTATATCACTTATGGCTTAGTTTTGTGCAAATCACGTAACATTATCCCATTTAGTTCAAAGAGTAGCAAACAATAACTGTTGACAAATAAATATAGACACAACATTGTTGTGGTAGTATGAGATGTTAACTCGACTGAAACATTTAGCTTTCAAGTGAATATACCCCATTTTAGCCATTACTGTCAAGATGCTATGCAATGTGCATAATGGTGCCCATAACCAAATGTAATAGATTTGCAAAAATGCAGATTGTGTAAAAATAAACCGTCATTGCTCAAAATACCAAAAAATACAAATTATTTTATACCATGAGAATTTTAGGGAATTGCTTGTCATGTAAGACGACTCATTTTTAACAACCATCCCTTTATTCAGATCACTAACATGTTAAAAAGGTAAACCTTGTCAGAGTGACCATTTTATTATTTTCTCTAAAGGTTGAATTATAGCACAGAAACTTTAAAATGCCTAATCAGTTTCTATGGCAACCTTTCATAGTGCCACGTGCCTATATATAATTCCCCAAATGAGACAAATTTTTACATGATCAAAATAATACTTTGAAAAGTTTTTTTAAGATTTAACAAAATTGGGATTTTTAATAATGTCGTATTTAATTATGCAAGTGATACTTTCACAGTTGGCGGAACAGCACCTTTAATCGTTTGTGCCAAGAACATATACCATGCAGAGCTCAGTCAAGTATCAGTCAAACGCTGATTTTTTGAAATTCTTTGAAACGAGAAGCAAAAGTGATAACAAAAAGCAACATAGAACTTTGGGGAAGTATTTTGAGACACAGTTGGGAGAAAGATCCATTGTTAAGCGCTTTGCGTTCAAGAATATTTATGCTTAAAAATATAGTCAACATCATGCAAAAAAAAAACTGTCCAGAAATACACAAGTGCCGAGATTGGATAAGGAAATAATAACAGAATCAGGCATAATTCAGAGTGTGAATAGCAGACTTCCTCCTCTCAAACTCTATTCTATGGAAACTAGTCTCCATTTTGCAAAACACAGACAGTTCATTTGCATGCCTTTGTTTGCTGGGCATTTTTTGATTGCCATTTTCCCAAGTGATTAGATGGCTGCTGCTGTTGTTGAATAAACCATATTTTCTTGATGAATTTCAACCAATGCTAATGTTTTCAAAACTCCCCATAACTATTGAAATAGAAACCTTCAGAGATAAATTGCACATCACTCCGCAAAGTCTTAAAGCAAAACAAAAAGTAACGATATTACCTCTTAAGGGACATATTTTGCTGCCTGCTGCTGCTATGGTATAAATCATTTTGGTCCTAGAGTTACCTATAAACCGATTCTTTTTCCTTCTGGGAGAACAGACGATGCCAGAAGGAATACAAAAATGAAACACATCCTTAAAAATAGCTGATTTCATTTGCTATTCCAGAGAAAGACCAATATAAAACCGATCACTATTTTTCATTGCAAATATTGTAGATATTTTTTATAGTTGAACGTATCTTTATCCCTGCAAAGCCATGCAGTAAAATTGCAAAGCATTTGATTGCCTTAAGATGAAAATAAATCAGGCAGGATCTCCCTATGAGGCAGATAATGAGACGTGGGTCTCTTATCTACCGTTTGCCTAGCTTGGGGCCTTAGATAATGTTTCTTTAGTGCAGCCATACCTACCAAATGTCTCAGTCTTCCGTCACTGTCCCATGTACCTATTCCTTCCACTCTCCTACTGTTGCAGGCAGTGGGAATCATAGGTCGGTTGGGGAAATCCACTGATCTTTCCTGACTGACCCAAGGTGCAGTAAAATGGTATGGGGCAAGTTAATAAGGGTAGTTTCTCTTTTGTCTTGAGTTCAAAGCTATCCTTCTTTTAGTTAGTGTTTTTTAATCCTCTCTATTTCTGATTTATTCTGTCACTTTTAGACAGAGCCATAGCTCAGATTCTTGGTGACTGGGGTACAGTCACAGACCACATATGCTTCCAGAGGAAACAAGATGGACATAGTGACCGGACAGCTCAAGCTCGTCCCCTCACCTGGGGCGACCCCACATGTACCATGGAAGAGATATCCCTGATAAAAATATAATTGTTTGTGGTGAAGCACAAATCTTGCTTGTTTGTGGGAATGGTAGAACTCTTCAGCATTTCATTTGGTTGATCTGTACATCAGAGCTTATTACTGTGACTCTTGGTCAGTGTATTTTATCGAGACAGGGAGTGGTGTTTGGACATGTCTACGCTCTGCCCAAATTCTGTCCACTCCTGCCCAGGTTTAACCTATTCCCCAGCACTTTCAAGTTCTACCTGGGCTAGCCATGCCTCTATTTGCACCTAACCCCCTCCCCCTATAGTGGTGATGGAGGGAGGTGTAGGAGAGGAAAAGCTTCAGGTGTCAACTCGGTGAAGTGCCGAGGTATGCCTAGAGCCCAACATCCAGCCTAGCCTGGGTCATCAAGAGGGAAAATGTACAAGCCACTTCTAATGCCGTCTCGAACTTAAGGATTCCCCATTTCTGGCAGGTTTGTCTTACTTGGACCATGCGTCACTTGTTTAGCCCAGCTTGTGCCATGCCACTGTTGACTTACTTTCCTCTATGTGAGTTGCGCAACTTGTATGAATAATGTAGGCTCATGCGGAATCAAAATACTCACAAGGAGAAATAATGTGTCTTTTGAAACAGAACGAAATGTGTACAGTAAAAAAATTCTAAATAAAAAAATGAAGATTGGAACAGATGCTGAAATGCTAGTAATGGGGTATTGAAATTGTCTTTTCCACTGCCTGAATATCCTCATAACGAATGAGATCAAGTAGCCCAAGGCTTCACTGCCACAATCAGTTTAAAGTGCATTTTGTAAATTTCCCTGAAAAAAGGAGAGATAAAAATTGTTGTATTTTTATTGTCAAAACACATCAGGATGCCCTGATATTAATGTAATTAAATTAGCTAACTGCAGGTACCATTGTCAGTTGTTTTTTAATGGTTCATTCTGATCTGTTTCACAGTGATACTTTTTTTAGCTATTCCCAAGGCTGTTGTATTTCTCTTGTTAAAAGCGTTATGATGTTATGGAACACACTGTGAGCTGCTAGATTCTCTCTCTTGCTGGACTATTTCAGATGTTCCCCATGGTAAAATATTTCAGCGATTGACAGCTAGATTAAAGTAAGGACGCTACACAGCTTCAACAAGATGGCTGAATGGTTATAAAGCCCTGCAAATCTGTTTTCTCCCGACTACCAAAGCCGCAAGAATTTTTCAAGATGTTGAGAAATAGTAACTTTGGTTGTTATTGGTTGATGTGGCATGAGGGTTATAAAGACTTTGTATGTTTTAAGCCCTGAAGCAGTGTCTGTGTAATTTTACCGCTGTTCGAAAGAACGGGGATGATGACAATGAGAGCTCTTGATCAATAAATACTTATCATTAACCCCTTTCCTCCCTTTAATTAATTTAATCTCATGCTAAATGAGATTACAAATTAGTGGCATCGCGTCATCTAACAACAAATTCTACACATCCAAATAGTCTGCAGGGCACAGAGGCCTGCACACTTTGTTTTCAATAAAGAATGTTTATCACAGGATGTTCGCAGGTGTTCTCATACATCCCAGATCGCTGTTAGCAATGGAAGGCTCGAACCATTTAGTCCAGTGGTCCACTGTCCCCCCCTATTTGCACTTTTAGTTAAAAGGAGTCTTGGGTACACTCATATGTTTTTTTTTATTACACGTTTTAGGAGGGGGAATAATTAAGTTCAGAATAGTTAAGTCCTCCTTAAACTAACACTCAACATATGTGGGAGACATATCTCTCTTGACCCTCTGCTTTCCCTCTACTCAATGGGCTGCATTTTGTGAACTTGGGTGTTGTTTTTTGGTGTTGGTGTGGTTTGTTCTGTTGAGTCTGGTAAATTCTCAGTATGCATTTAAAGCTATGTTGGCTCAATAGAATACACTCTAACTTTATAATACACGACATGCCCTATCTACCCTCACATTTCACAAAATATGCACTGTATATCACGTTATGATATACAGTCCAGGCTCCACTGTTTAGCTCCACAATGCAGACAGTAAATATGAACCCTGTTCCCAACCAAAACACTTGTCCACACACTCTAAGGCTAGTTTTGAGAAACAAAGCAAGTGAGAAACTGGCACATAATGAATATATTGCGATGAAATCTGATTGTGTTTTCCCAAGGGCAAATTAAATTTAGGAAAATGATTTTATGTTCTTCCAAAAGTAAATGACTGTGCACCGGTTATGCGAGAGCACCGGGTGAGATGCTGCTATCTAGGCCCCCGTAGACTGCATTTTCTTTGCAGTGTTGCGAATTTAGTAGCATATTTACAATCCTAATGTCCCTCTAGATGGCCTATAGTTAGTGTGTGCTACTATAATAAGCTACATGAAATTGCTATGGTACAGATCCACTGCTGAGAGATGACAAAAAGCCATTTTATGACTGCTGAATGCTGATATCGTAGAAATTTTACGTATTGTTGACTTGTTAACTGCCCACAATTAGATGCTGTCTGGCAAAGGTAGCTGTTTGTTGAGTCTGAATCTATATGGATCTTATATTCACTTTAAAACATACCTGATCAGCACAAGAAGGTGAGTGATACACTGCATACATACGGCTGGCATTCAAAGACTGCAATATGTGCTATTTTCAAAAATAAATAATAATGAATCCCTATAATACTTTTAGTTATTTTTCATTGTAAGCCTTTGTGTACATTTTCTTAGGTCTAGAGGTCAGCTAGCAGGCTGTGGCAGGGAATAAGCACAGTACATCCCAAAAAATGGAAATTGTGGAGTTAATAGTTATCTAGATACCAACTCGTCCTCTCCAGATGGGTTAAGGTAAGTCAAGTCTAAGTGATTAAGTTAGCCTGGAATCTATCTGGCCTGGAAACTGTTTGCCAGACAATAATGCATCGTTGGGTCCCTATTACCATATGTAAAGTCGCCTGGAATTTTGGAAGGCAAAGTTATCCAATAATGATAACAATTTATGTATGGATTATTGAATAAGACCCATTACAGAATTATGCTAGTAGTTTATCATTTGCAATGTTCTTCCTCTTATAGTTTCCCTATGAGAATTAATGAAACTACCATATTTTTTTCCGTTACATTGCTTAGATTGTGTAGGTAGCGGCCTCTATCTATCCTGCTTTCGTGTACCATTTCATAGCTGAACAGTAGGACATCAGCTATTAAAGATTGTATTTGTATTTACCTATATATTAACAGTTGCACTGTTTGTACACATATTTAAATGGAAAACTCAGAAGGGGTAGGATAAAAGCGCTAAGAGCAATAAAAAAAAAGTCCTTATTAAAACAAGGTTATTGTAGATGTAGCAGCAGAACCACTTCCCAAGATTTCCTCTTCTTGGCTTGGACAGGTGGAGTAGGTCACAAGGGGGTTAGTGGCTGCGCTCTTACGGATGTGAATATGTGAAGGAAAGAGAAACACGTGGGTTGTCTGCGTCCATCGTGCATACACCCTCCGACTGTCAGAGACAATTCCCCGCAGCGGTGTGGGGAACTCTCCTGACAGCCGGGGAAGGTCTGTGCGATGGACGCAGACACCCCACGCTGCTAACCGCACCTCCTTCCAGCTGCAGCGAAAGTTGCGTACGTGAATCGAGTAGACGTCTACCTGCTGCTTCTTCTGCTTCCAGCAATAATAATGTCTTTTGCATTTGCAATAAAATAAAGATGCTAATTCATACAATTTAAAATCATCCATTGCGATCTGGGCTTATCTCTTGTCCACACCTAAATACCAGAAATTGGCTTCAAGAATGTTTTTTGATGTTTGTGTAATTTAATAAATTTGGTTGTATATAGCGCCACCTTCTGGTAAGTAGTTGAATAACATGTAGCAACACTAAAGTGTATTGATTTCTAAATCAATGATCAACAAGTACCTACGCAGCACTGAACTGGTAATTATGGATTTACTAATTCACTAACGCTAACATACAACAATGAGGTAACACTGTCAAACTGCAAATAAATGTCATGGAGATTTTACCTTCTAGGTAATCAGATTTAACTCTTTCAGGCTTGAATAAACGGTACCACTTCCGCTGGGAGGCTGTCGCATTTATCCACCAGCTTCTCAGTAAACTAAAACTTCCGTATATTACATCCTCGTCTCTCTAGTTTTAGATTAAGCGCTGCGTAAATTGTTGGCGCTATATAAATAAAAGATAATAATTACTTCCTGTTCTCAGATTTCTCTTTTTAAATAAACTTCCCTTCCCTCTTTAAGTAGCTAAGTGATTCTATCACATCACCCATTTCTCTTCTTTCCTCCAAACTATACATATTGAAATCTTGTGCTTGTGTGTGAGCATAGATGTGTAATGGTGTGTGTGTGTGTGTGAGCATGGATTTGTAAGTGGGGTGAGATGGAGTGTGTGTTAATGAGTAAGAGTAAGTGTGTGCAATTTGTTTTACCCCTTAATGACACGTACTCGTACTCGTAGTACACTTTGGGACAAAGGCTCTTTTAACATTTTTGAGTGTTGCTGTTTAGCTGTAATTTTCTTCTTTCTCATTTTGTGCACACACACTATATAATTGTTTGTTTTTTTTCAGGACAAGCAGGGCTTTCTTTAGATACCATTATTTTTTATCATATCATCTAATTTACTTTTTTCTCACTTTTATTTCAAAAATCCTTTACTCATCTGCAAAAACTAATGAAAAAAACCTGCTAAATAGATTCTGCTATTTGTCAGATTTTTCCCCGAAATCTGGTCATTCTGCCTCATGTGGTATTTGGAACATCTTTGAAGCCGGACAATGCAACTTACCCCATCAAACCATGTATTTTTGAAAACTAGACACACTAATTCTACCATCAACCTTTGTCAAACTTTATGGTATTATTTTGTTTTGTATTCTTTTCACACACACTGTATATATATATATAATAACAGATTATACAAACTGCACTGGTACTGACTGGGAAATGTTTACATATTCAGTTAATTAAGTAAAAACATGTTTCAAATATAAAGCACTCTAAATATGGGTGGACTATATTCTTATAACTTGTTTGGAGACATATGGTATCAGGACTTCGTATGGATCCAGGCATACAGTTGAACTTTTTAAGCAGAATCTGGGAAAAATGAATTATCATGAATGCAGAATTTGTCATATGTTTTAAAAACAAGGGTAGGCACCAACATTGCTCATGGTGTTCTATGAATCTTCACAACTCTTGCCATAGACACTAGTGTCCTTATACTGATACATTCCCTGTTCCTCTTTAATAAAATTTCATATGCTGTGTAAAATGTGAACTATATGTTCCTCAATCTCAATAACATTTTTATTAAAAAAAGATATGACTATTTTTTTTAATTGTTAGATATTTTTATTACATTGAAGCTGTTGTGTCTGTTTTGTCCAATAGGTGGCAGCGTTGTAATTCTAAAAACATATCTAACAAGCACAATCAAATGCACAGAAAATTCTGTGAATCTGCTGTAGACTGATTGCTTCTGTCATGGAGCAGTTAGCCACAGCGGTGACCCCACAATCTTGGTGATGTGGAGCGATTTTTAACCCCAGATATGTTATTTTTATGTAACAGCAATATTCAAATGTAACAGCCATAATCAAGATTAACATCCACCCAAAATGGCGAGATTAATCTTATTCATTTTGGGAGGTGTGATAAAGCTAAAGAAAAATGAAGACAAATGTTTTCGGAGCCATTGAGTTTAAAGATTGCTTAGGATAAGTGGTATATTCTAAACTATGACTACTATGCATAAGTCTAGGACAACAGATCTGAGGAGGTGGCAGCCTCTCCTCTGCGTTACTTGAGACAGGTCACCATATCCAGCAATTTTCAACCAACAGCTAGTAGCAGATGGAAGCAGGGGAAGCTGACCAGTCGGTGGCAGTTTAATCTGGAAGAGTATACAGTCTCTAACAAAAAGGGGGTAAAAGAAATAGAAAAAAACATAATAGAACCAAGGCCTTGACCCAAATGCCTTGACCCTCACTCGATCTGTTGCTCCAGTGGCAAATTGGATGCTGTGGTGTGCAGCCACCAGCTAGATATGCTTGGCCACGCATCACACAAGCATAAAAACGTAACATGCAGTGTGTAATATGTATTGGTTGGCTGCACTTACACCATTAGATGGCTCCTGCTGCCAGGATCACCTCGTTATCCCCGGTCCAGCACTCATAGAACCTATAAGTTAGTTAAGTGCTATACAACCAAGTCTTAGATAGCAACAACAGATTGTAGGAACCTTGTGTGGAAGGCTGATGTACTCATCTTTTAAGCAATTTGGCAGCAGAAGGAGTTAGGAAGCTGTGTGAATGTCGATAAATTGACAACTTGTAGGTGAGCACCTCAAAAACCAGAAGGCAATAGATGGCTGTATCATTAGGGTGAATATTGGCAAGTTTAGTCTTTGGGCAGTTGGTGAGATCCTGTGGAAGTAGAGCAAAGTGGACATCATAAAGTGGCAAAAAGTTCATATAGCTATTTGTCTGAAAAAGAAAATAGTGTCACATGCAATCTATCCTGAAATCCAGCTGAAAGAATGTTTGTCGGTAGAAAAACAGAAATGCCAAGCAGTATTTTAAAAATGTGGTCTGAAGTCTGGCTGGAAGAGGCAATGCTGGAGCTGGACTGCAGGGACGGGCTGGGCCGGGGGGCAATTGCGGAAAGACACGGCAGTCGCTATAAAATCTTTAAGCGGCCAACGTGCCTGCACCATGCCGCTCAGTGCCTCAGTGAGGCTCTTCGTCCCGCCCCTTTGAAGAGGGGGCGTTCCGCTCAAGGGGCGGGCTCACACGGAACAGCGCCTCGTGACAACTAGAAGAGCATGTCATTGGAGAGCCGTCTGCAGGGAACAAAGGCAGCAGAAAAGTAAGTATTAAATAAAAATAGTTCGGGATAGGTAGAAGGGGATCCATATTCAAAGGACTTGGGACAACAATTAAATACACAAAGGGGGTGGCTGGGGTGGTTGGGGCATCACACAAATCAATACACAAGGATGTTGGGGCATAAATGCACATGGGCCAAAATGTGGGGGGAATACATTAAAACCAAAGGGGGCCTAGCTGGGGAATCAATACACAAGGGGACACACAAAACACACAAAAAACAAACCAGTGTTGAAAAGTATTTTTATATTTTGTGTAGAATAACCCATACTGATGCGGGTGTCGGTGTGGCAGAGCCTGTCCTGGTGTGTGTGTTTGGGTATTGATGTGGAGGAGCCTGTCCTGATGTGTGTGTTTGGGTATTGATGTGGAGGAGCCTGTCCTGATGTGTGTGTTTGGGTTTCGGTGTTGCAGAGCCTGTCTTGGTGTGTATGTTTGGGTGTCTGTGTGGCAGAACCTGTCCTGGTGTGTGTTTGGTGTGCCGATGTTGCAGAGCCTGTACTGGTGTTAGGGCAGGCTGTTTCGGGACAAAGAGGGCTCACACTGGGGCTGGGCTGTTTAGGGACAAAGTTGGCTCACGCTGGGCTGTTTGGGGACAAAGTTGGCTCACTCTGGACTGTAATTTGTTTGTGTAATCTGGGTGCACAGGTTCTGTGTGGACAGTGTGGATGCCAGTGGCCTTTGGGGTGTTTTATCTATACGTTTAATGCTGAGTTTACATGTCATTTCTAGTTGATTTATACCTGAAAAACTGGGTTTGTGTGTTATTCTGTTGATCTATATCTGCTATGCTATATTTCCATACATTATTTAGGTATACCTGTAAATACAGAGTCTTATTCAGTTGATCTATACATGCAAGTACTGTTTACATGTGTTGTTTATTTGATCTCTATCTGAACTACAGAGAGGAAAGAAAAGAGAGGTATGGCTTAGTGAATGAGGAGACAAAGATACTCTGAGGATGATTACGGGAGGATCTCTCAAAGTGACAGTAGGGTCAGAAGGAGGGAAGACTTCACTGACTCTCACAGTCTTCCCCTAATCTGCAGTCAGTGTGGCAAATATTTTTTGGTTCGGAAGCGGAGGGAGTGATTGCATGCTAAGAAGCGTGGAGCGGAACCCAAAGAAATGCTTGCCTAGGGTCCAATTTTTCAATATCTAAAAAAATATTTGTTACAAAGATTAGCTGTTTTTCCCTATTTGATGTATTAAATGTACATTATTTTTTACCAGTGTTTCAAGTTATATATTATTATACTTGTTTGCAAAAAAAGAGATGGGGAGAAAGTGGGGTAGGGGATAGTGAGGAAAGAGGTATATGATGGGAAAAAATGTCCATTTTATACCAAGATGTTTTGGGGGCCTTACACCAATGCTGGTGTGTGTATTAAGCCATCTGTTTCCTGATACTTTATTTTCTGTAGGAATCAATTGAACAAATTTAATTTTTACTTAACCAGAGATAAAACGCTCCCCCATGAATTTGTAGTTACTTCAGAGGATAAAACTTTCTAGGCCAGAAATCAGTGAGAGGAAAAGTGAAAGGTTTTGTGTTAATTACTCCATTTCAATTTGCATATTTTTTTAAAAAGGATTAGTGGCAGTAAATTGTGGCTTTAAGCATCAAGTGTATGATTACTTTTTTTTAGTGTACTGATTACTCCCAATCCCATCACATTACATCTATATGCGTTAGAAAATCAGGAAAAGATGGGCATGGATGGTGGGCTGATTTGGTGGTGCAATGGGCCATGTGACTAGACTTGCCCCCAGGCGTTAGGCTGCCAGCCCTCCCCTGGTAGAGTGAGCACACAAAGGAAGCAGGAACACCCATGGAAAACTTCAGGTAACATTTGCAACACATTGCTTCATCTTACAGTAACTATCTAAACACACAACACTGGGTTACCTATTAACTACATAGCTATACCACCCTAAATATCTGAAATAATATTTTGCAGTGATGCTTGTCATTTCAGTACCGTAATGGATGTGTATTGCAACATAACAAAACACAAGTAGATGGCAGTAAATTAAAGCTAAAAAAAACTATGTACCCTGTGTGTTCTTCAAGCTACTGTGTAGCAGTGCAAATGGAGACAAACAGGGTTTTACCTAAAAACTCATCATTCTTCATGTTATATACCTAATATGTAGCATTTTCTTAACTTTTGGCAAATTAACTTTCTGTTCTGTTTCTTATATAATCTATGTGTCACATCAGCAGTCTGGGTGAGGTAGTGCTAACATCTTGTGCTCACCCATAATTAAAACCCTTGTCTTTTAGGGTTATGATGCTAATTGCGGTTTAGACGGTACTGTTCTTTCCAGAATCTCTTGATTTGAATTGACGGCAGATTTTAGTGAAATCACTTTCAGAGCAAGGTAGTTAGATTTGACAACTGTTCTGCCATGAGAGTTTCCTCTGGGTGAAAAAGCAGTACTTTCTAACTATTTTCTGAGATGGGAGCATTTTGTTTTCAACAACATCCAACTACCAGGACATCATTGTACTGTCTATTATTCCAAATCTAATATTCCTGTAAATATATAGTAATATGTTTGTTTGTTTTTTGTCTTTGAAATACAGAGTTAGCTTTGTCCAAAAACCGATGTACTTGGTAAATAGAGAATGTCTTAAAGGGTGAAAGGGTCTAGGAAGAATTACTGCTTTAACTTAATATGTCTTAATGGCATTTGGAGTAAACTGGAAAAAACTCATAACAGTACTCATATGAAACCAGGTTTACATTTTTTTCAGTAATATTCCATTAGGCTGCTTATGTGAGAAAGCATGTGCGCTAAATAAATAAGGTCACTCGCATTAGCAGAAGTATACTGGCATAAAAGCAGCATAATACCAATTGCTGAGCAATATGCCTGATTTTACCTGTCTAATAATAGAACCGGAGTTTTATATACTACAGACCTGCAGATTTTTGTGTTATTTATTGGACTACACAATTAGAAAGACATTTTCTTGGACGGCACAGGTAATAAACACCGAGCTACCTACCAAATAAGGCCCTCTAATTCAGTGGCTGAAACTTAGTTGTCCTCATCAGAGTCTGACCAGTTCATCTTTTTACATTGCAAAGTTATTTTTAAAACTGGCGCTAATTTAGCAATTCCAATCACTGATATGAAGAGAACAATTTTTAATCTATGCAACTAAATCACTTTTTATGCACAATCTCATGTTGAGTTTTTAAGTGGAATCCAAAATGTATATAGGGGATTGGCCAGATTGTCCACCAGACAGACACAAAGTTGGAGTGGCTTAACGGCATATTCATCCATTTAATTACTCCCTATTCATACTTATACTTCACCTATTTTCAAAATCCTCATTAATAATTATATTTTGCCAATTTTTAAGTAAGTAACGTACATTTTTTAGTCATCCCTAATTTACTGTTGACTCAAGGCCAGATTAAGACATTGTAGGCCCCTGGGCTACAGCTACTGTGAGGCCCCCAGTAATATAAGATTGGACATAATTGGCTTGACAAATGTTCATTTTAATATACCTACTATGTCTTTATATCTTCTCATTTTATTAAATATATAGTTATGTGCAATGTGACATCTATTGTTGTTGTTTTTGTTCTTGTTGTTATTTCTTGACTCCACCCATTTCCTGTTCTGTGGTCACCGAAGAGATGAAAAACTGCTAGTGTCAAGTGACTTTTGCATCATTCCTTATTTTGCACGTCTGGTGGAGACTGAGCCCGCTCTTCCTGTCTTGGACGTTGGTGGCCTACAAGCCGTGATGCGCATAGTGCACGCTGTGCACCCCACTGCAAAAAAAATACAGCCTTTTGTATTGCCGATTTGCCGGTATTCATTCATTGTGCACTGCCAGCATCAAGGAAGTAAGTGTAACACATGATATATATTTTTTTAATTGAATGGAAGGCAACTAGGGTGACCCTATTTTATTCCTGCCGTTCAGGGACACACTATGAAGCACATGAGATCACACACACAGGTACATATATATATATTTTTTAACTACATAATAGACTATGATTGAAATATGATTTAAAAATAACAGCTGAACTGGCAGTTTCTTTAATATTAGCCCCTGCTGCCGATATATATTAATATTAGCCCCTGTTGTCAATATATATAAATATTAGACCCTGCTGCCAATATATATAAATATTACAATACATTTTATATTAAAAAATTGGACATTACTCAAGCAATTTATTGGGCCTTCTTCACGCTCCCTAGCATGCAATAACTTGCTCCGCTGCCACACCAAATAATAGGTATAGATCAAATAAACAACACATAAAACAGCACTTTCTTGTATAGATCAACTGAATAAGACATGCAAACCTTATATTTATAGGTATACATAAATAATGTATAGAAACATAGCCCAGCATTGCAGGTATAGATCAACTGGAAATCACATGTCAACTCAGCACAGAGGGTATAGATCAAATAAACACATGGAAACAGCACTGCAGGTATTGATCAACTGAATAAGACATACAAACCCTGTATAGATCAATTGGAATTCGCATAAAAAACTCAATATTAAAGGTATAGATAAAACCCCCTAAATTACAGGCATAGATCACAGGTTGCAAACCCCAAAGCCTGGCGTCCACACACATAGAACCTGACCAGCACCCAGATAACACACATAGGACTTGCCATCTTTGCCCCAAACAGCCCAGCATGAGTCAACTTCGTCCCCAACCAGCCTGTCCTATGCTATCTTTGTCCCATAAACACCCTGCCTCTGCCATCTTGGTCCCCAAGGCTCAAACCCCCTGCTTGTGCCATCTTTGCCTTTACACAAATCAGTTATACATCTATGATGCACACAAACACTTTTACAGTCAATCACTAATTCGTACTTCATTCACATAATTCATTCACACAATCATTTATTCTCTCGCTCATTTGCACATATTCATTAATGCATTCTCACAAATTCATTAATTCTCTCCCTCATTCAGACAGTTCATCCACACATTAATTCATACTCTGCCTTATTCAGGCAATTAATCCACACATTAATTCATACTCTCACTCATTCAGAGAATTCATCCACACATTAATTCATTCATTCTCTCACTCATTCAGACAATTCATCCATACATTAATTCATTCAGATTGAGAAAGTTTAATGATACCCTATTTTTCAATGTCATCATCGTGTATGAAAACATTGTTCTGCAATAGGAGCCCTCAAATGTAAAACGATTTTTTGTCAACCTATCCATTTGAGTTCAGTTCTCATAGAACTATATGTGAATACTTTACTATGTTTAATATACATACTTCTATACAATGTGAAGATGACAAGTTGTTTTTTAAATAATTTTAAAATTAGAGCAGACGTAGCTAAATGCAAGAGCCTTAATATGTAAATATACATTTTTCATAATGTAACTTTTAGCATAAAACAGCCATTGTGACTCTTTTCTGCCTATATTTATTTCAAGTATTTTAAAAATATGAAAAACAGAAAAAATCTGAATTTAAAAATTGAAGGTAGTGTCATGTATAAGCAGTATTTAAAATATTGAACAGTTACTTACAATTTAGATTAATTAATCATTGTTCGCATGTCTGCTTTGCCCTCAGTAGTATGTAATGATCTTGTTTGTCTAATGAAACCCATCTGGTGAAGAAAAATGAGCATTCATGAATGATTAATGTAATCCTATACAGTATATGGAGCAAAGTTAAAAGGGAAAATTAATTTTCTTATTAAAATTATAATTATTTATTAAAATATTATGGCAACAATGAAAAACAACCAGAGGAGATTGCTGTAAGACATAGAATTTGACAGCAGATATGCATACCTGGGAACATCTTACCTCCTGCTACCTGGAGCCTTTGCTTGCAGGATGCGGCAAAGACTGCTTGATATCAGCGGGAGGTCCCGCTGATGTTGGTGGGCAGACCCGTGACGTCGGTGATCCCCACTCACGTGACACAGATTATTCGGGTGTTGACCCAGAGAACCAGAGAAGCAGTGCTTCACCCGGAGATCTCCCAGGTATGCAGATAAGTGCCATTTGGCTCTTCTGGTATGGTTTTTCTTTATAGCTTTTAAGTAAGCAAAATAAAAAAAATAAGAACCAAAAAATATGAAAACTGTATCTTATACTGATGTACAGGGGCGGCCTTAGGGGTGTGCAACCAGTGGTGGGATTCAATTTTTTTAGTAACCAATTCCGAGATTTCGTACTAAAAAATAAAAACCTCACACACACTCAGGCAGTCTCTCACACACACACACACAGACTCAGGCAGTCTCTCTCTCACACAACAACAGCTCAGACAGTCTCTTTTCACACACACACACACTCAGGGAGTCTCTCACACAAAAAAACACACACAGGACTCAGCAGCTCTCACACAGACTCAGGCAGTCTC